>AWWV01009732.1:0-76031 GCA_001974805.1 Corchorus capsularis | reverse complement strand
TGGGTTTTTTTTTTCTTCATCTTTAAAGGTTTTTTTTTAAAGATTTTCCTTTAACTAAGTATTGGGCAGTTCATTTAGTTTAAATGGATATGAATATAGATTTAGTTTAAATAGAGAATTGAAAATTTTGAAGTTTGAAGAAAAGGGCAAAATAGTCCAAAGGGAGGGCGGTACCTAATAATTCCCATGATATAACTAACATAAATTTTGATCGAGTCAATCTAACGAGGAAAAAAAAAAAGCAAATCTGTAATACGGTGATTTAACCCGAAATATGTACTCTTGAGACTTGAGAGTGGAATAAAATTAGATGATGTATCCTCTAATTTCTTTTTTATGCATATTACATCCCCGAAAACAGCATTCCTAAGATATAATAACAATTGCAATTTATCACCAAAAAAAAAACAATTGCAATTTACAAACAAAATTTATGCAAATAGTATTATTTTTTATTTATATAATAGTATATGTAAAATAATCAACTTTTTCTTGGCCAAAAAATAATCAACTTATAATTAACTAATTAAGAAATTGCAGTGAAGGAATTGAAGAAATGGGTGGGAAACTGGGAATTGGGATGACCTGCTGGGACGACGACCGCGTCCACGTGACAGTCAAAATTACTAATTTGTTCCCTTTATTTATTATTGCAAGTTTACAACTTTTTGTGATTATAGTTATACCTTTTTTTTTTCCCGCTTTTTAATGATTATATAAGTTCACTTTTCTCATGTTTAAATCACGGTACCTAACTTTTATTCGTCTTCTATTGGCTAAAGAAGCTTTTATAATCACTTGTATTAAGCACTGCAGCTATAGCTATCAAATTTTTGCAAATCTCATCCCATGAACCAGCTCATTAACAGATAATACTAAGTGATCATTTTTAACAATACTTACTTGTTGAATTAATTAAAAAAAGGGTTAACCTATGTGCTATGTCTCGTGCATTTTTAAGGTACTATTTATTTATAATATCATTCATTAATATTCTATATTTTTTAATCCAAAAAAATGTAATAACGAAAATGCTTTTTGCCGCAGCCAGCACCAATCTTACCATCAATTTTTTACTCTTTTTATTATTTATTTTTTATAATCATCATATTTTTACTTGAGGTGACACAAGTTTGGATACACATTTCATAAAAATAAACTTTACATATAAGTAATTAAATTTAGAACATTTTATTATGATAACTGGTAGGGTAATTAGTGGTGACAAGTAGAATTACCCTTACCCTTGTAATAAATGTAAAATATTTTTTACTAAAATTAGAAGTCAACTGGTATATTAGTAGAAGATAAATCATAAATCATAAATGTTTAAATTTGTAGTAGTCTGGTAGAAGATATTTGGATTCAAGTTTTCACATACCCTTTCATCTAAATTTTCAAAAAATTCAGAAAAGAAAATCCAATAAATACATAAATTCTCAAAGGATTGGCGGCTTACAGGTCCTTCCAATGGACAAAAATGATAGATACCCTATTTTTCGAGTCAATCATGAATCAAATTCTGTCATTTTAATAACTATGAATGAATAATTGAAAAACATGTTGGTGGGATTGGAAGCCATGATTTAACATTTCTGCCTGATTTTTAAAGCATAAACATAGTAAAGTGAACACCAACCAAATAATTGTGATGGAGTAATGTGCAGCATCTTTTTCCTTATATATATACCCTACAAGTTGAAACATCAGCATAAAATTCCTTGAACTTTGAACTTCATTTACCAAAAGATACCTATACAAGGGGAAATGATAATAAAGAATAATTTAATAAATACTACTACTATTAGCCGTTTGCTTTTATTTTTCATTAAGAAGTGAAGATCTTTATTAAGTTTCCAACTGATGAATTAATTCTCAGAGGATAGTTAAAAAAAAAGTGATTTTTTGTTTTTCTGTCACCAATATCTGTTCCCTGTTTCAGAAGCCCCGAATCTTGTCACAATCTAACAAAAAGGTAGACATTTTTTCTTCTTTTCTTTTCTTCAAGATGTGAAATTGATAAAATAGACTTTTAAGCTACTAGTAGAAGAAGGCAAGGAAGGTACTTATATTAGATAGATATAAAAATAAATTCTTTGTTGACCAAAAATTAGAACAGAGGGAAAAGCTCTGCTCCATTCTCATTAGATACTTCCAATATAAAATTACAGAAACAAACAAAGGAAACTAAACTAAACCCACTTAAGAAATTACAATAATTCAATGCTGTAACCACATATAAATAGCTCCCCCACCAGAAAACCAGATATCCCTCAAACCTTTTCAATCAGCATTTTCTTTAATATCAGAAAAACAGGGGAATCAAAACAGAGCTGATTGATGGGGAGTTATAGAATGTGCGTCTGTTTCACTAGGAAGTTCAAGGTCACTGAGGCGGCACCGCCACCGGACGTTAAAGATGCATTCCACAAGTATGCTGACGGTGGGCCGCACATGACGGCGGAGCAGCTGCAAAGATTCTTGGTGGATGTGCAGGGACAAGTTGGTGCAACGGTGGCAGATGCAGAGGTTGTTGTGCAGCAGGTGCTGCAAAAAAGACATCATATTGCTAAGTTCAGGAAGCATACTTTAACTCTTGATGATTTTCATCATTACTTGTTTTCTGCAGATCTAAATCCGCCTATTGGTGATCAGGTGCTCTGTTTTTTCTTCTTTCTTCCTTTTGATGATCTTAATTTTCCCCCCTTATTTTTGAAGTTTGGTAAAACTCGTATCATTAATGGAATTATTATATTGGTTTTAGGATTTTTCTTCCTTTTTTGGTATATTGAAAGAATCGGAATTTTTCGTTTTGTTGGTTGGGTTTATTTGGATTCTTCTTAATGTACTCCAAAAGTTAACTTTGTTATTTCTTATTTTGGCCTAAATTCTATCCTAAATTCTACTATGTCATAAAAACTATTAAATTTTAGTCTTCGATATTTCTTATCTGATCAAGTTGTTATCTTTTACACATTAGCATAGTGAAAGGGTTTCAGATATTTGATCCAATAACTGGGAACAGTTTACAAATTTACAAACAGTTGAGCCTTAGGAATGTGCTTATCTATCTTTTGCTTCTTGCTTTTGGGTGGATTATGGGGCCATTAGTTTGGCATCTAATAGTGGAATCTTGAAATTTTCAGGTCCACCATGACATGAAAGCTCCTTTGTCCCATTATTTCATATACACAGGCCACAATTCATATTTGACTGGAAATCAGCTCAGCAGTGACAGTAGCGATGTCCCAATCATAAAGGCACTCAAGAGAGGCGTGAGAGTGGTGGAGCTTGATATATGGCCTAATTCCACAAAAGATGATGTTAATGTTCTACATGGAAGGTAAATTATTGATTATGATTCCAGAATTGTTAATGGATTGTGATGTTGAACTCCACTAAGTATGTTTTCTAATAGAATTAGTTTGATTTTCTTTCTTTGGATAGTTAATAATAAAGATGGTAATAATAGGAATAAATTAGAGATCATTGATTTGTGAGGGAAAATGCATGATTATCTAGCATGGGTCTAAAAGTCTGATTAGAAATCATTGAATTCTTTTCATTTTGTTTTGTACTTCTATTGCTGCTTGTTAAACATTCTTGAATTAAATGTAGGACTTTGACAACTCCAGTGGAACTTATCAAGTGTTTAAAATCCATTAAGGACCATGCTTTTAGTGCATCTCCCTATCCAGTTGTAATAACTCTTGAAGATCACCTTACTCCAGATCTTCAGGCAAAAGTTGCTCAGGTACTTGAAACATTCTGTATCCCTGAGCCTGCAATTGTGCTTGGAATCAATCTCCTTTTGAGTTTTGACTGATATGAAAGTAACTTAATTTGTAGATGCTTACTCAAACATTTGGGGACATGCTATTTCGCCCTGAATGTGAATGTTTAAAAGAATTCCCTACACCAGAGGATTTGAAGTATCGGATCATTATTTCAACTAAACCTCCCAAAGAGTACCTTGAAGCTCAGGGAAGTAAACACAAAATGAATCATTCACAGAAGGAAAAGGATCCTGATGATGACGTTTGGGGAAAAGAGCCTGAAGAGCTTACAAACGATCAAGAAGATCTTGAGAAGGTGTGCTTAAATATGAATTGAATTCCATTTTGCTTTGTTTAAGTTGCTTGTTTGGTATTCACATGAAGTTTCCTCATTGGTTTGCAGACTGATAGTGATGCAAGTGAGAAAAATCGAGATGACGAGTATACGGATACATTTGAACCAGAATTATGCACTTCAGAACCGCCTGTGTACAAGCGTCTTATTGCCATTCATTCTGGCGGACCTAAGGGTGGGTTGAAGGAGGCACTGAAAGTTGAAGTTGATAAAGTTAGACGCCTTAGTCTGAGTGAACAAACACTTGAAAAGGCCACAGTGTCTCATGGTACACAAGTTGTGAGGTAATTAATTACCAACATTCCCGGTATAATATATAGTGCTGAATATTATGTAAAATCAACTTTTTTGCAAGCCCCATTTCCCTAATCCTAGATTTCATCATTGTTAGATTTACCCAGAAAAATTTCCTGAGAATATATCCAAAGGGTACACGGTTTACCTCCTCAAACTACAAGCCACTGATTGGTTGGATGCATGGAGCTCAAATGGTTGCCTTTAACATGCAGGTTAATTTTGCATCTCTACTTATTCAATTGTATGAATCATATAAGTATGTTTAAACGCTCTAAACCTGAAATTAATGTCTGCCTCAAGTTGGATTAATAAGTCCAGAACATGTTTTGTCTGAAGGTGTGTTTCAGCATTGAAGTCACACATGAGCACACTAAGAGCATTTTATTCAATGCTACGTTGTCCTCTTAATTTGATTGGACAATTGTTGTTATGTCCCTAATATGAAACATCAAGCCAACAAGGTTCTGGTCTTATTATTGCAGGGATATGGTAGAGCTCTTTGGTTGATGCATGGGATGTTTAGAGCAAATGGAGGCTGTGGTTATGTGAAAAAACCAGATTTTCTGATGAATGTGGATCCAGATGGTAAGGTGTTTGATCCTAAAGCAAAGTTAACCGTCAAGAAAACTTTAAAGGTAAGCATTTTGCCTATGAACAGATGAATGATCATCCTTCTTACCCTCCTTTCATTAAATCCTTTGTTTTTTCTACTTTGACAGGTGAAAGTCTACATGGGAGATGGCTGGCACTTGGATTTTAAACAAACTCACTTTGACTTGTATTCTCCACCTGATTTCTACACTAGGGTAAGTTCAAAGGGCCATTTTTGCCTTATCAATTATTATTGACTGACCAAGAACAAAGTAGTTGAATGACCCTGTTGCATGAATTGAACCTTGAATATATGTAACAATAATGCAGGTTGGCATAGCAGGAGTGCCAGCTGATCAAGTAATGACGAAAACAAAGACAAAAGAAGACAACTGGACACCTGGTTGGGACGAGGAATTTACATTTCCATTGACTGTTCCTGAATTGGCTTTGCTCAGAATTGAGGTCCATGAATATGACATGCATGAGAAAGATGATTTTGCTGGTCAAACTTGTTTGCCAGTCTCGGAATTGAAGCCAGGGATTCGAGCAGTTCCACTCTTTAATCGCAAGGGAGAGAAGTTGAACAATTCCAGACTTCTTATGCGATTCGAATTGGTTTGAAAACTATGGAAATAAACACGATTTGGTCATTTACCATGTCTGGCGATATGTGGCATGCCAGTGTATGATATGAATAAATCATTCAACATGCCACTTAACGGTTGAATCACCAAAATGTCAAATTTTAGAAATGTTAGTGCCTTGTGACCAAACTCATACTATTATCATTAAATTTTTTTTATAGTGTTCTTATCTCAATTTTTTTTATAGTGTTCTAAAGGTTAAATAAAACTATCCATACAAATTAAATTAATTATGCTTATAGAGTTTTTTTTTGGCAATAACTCCTTGTATTTGATATCCACATTGAATTGCGATTACTACGGGATCGAGTCATGTCGGATACCATATGATGAGAGGAAACTCTCTCTATACCTGTTTTTTTATTCATAAAACTCGAACAGAGATTTCCATAGAATTCCACAAGTAAATACTAAACTCTCTATATGTTAAATATAATCAATTTTCTTTAAGCTTCTAATTGTTGATATTTAGAGGTGTTCATGGGCAAGGTCAGGCCGGGTTCGGACCGGGCTTTTGCTTAGCAATTGCACAATATGTGCTTGTCCAAGTCCAGCCCGGCTTGAAAAATGAGCCTCAACTTTTGCCCAAAGCCCGCACTAGTCCATCTTTATTTATTTTTAAAAATAAAATAATAATCAATTTTTTTAATAAAAAATAAGTATTAAAATTTATATAATCTATTAATAAATTAAATCAAAATAAACTGTGATAAAAATATTAAATTTTGATAATGTTTACAAGTTTTAATTAAGCTATACATATAAATTTATTTTTGTTTTTTTTTGGGAATTTTTTATGGGAAAATGCCACTTAGGTGTATTGAAGTTTAAAATAATCAATGATTGGTAATATTTACAAAAACAATCACCATTTGGTGTAATCATCTTTATTTGGTGTAATAGAATACTTTTTAATCCCCATCAAGTGTAACAAAAAAACTCCAATAATTGTCAGAAATATCCTTGAGATAAACAATGTAGAAACGCAATTCTATCTTTTATGTCTGTAACAAACTTAAGTTTCTGAACTTGACACCCGCCACACCAATACTGTAATAGGCCATTCCAAAATTTCCAATACTATACTTAACCCTCTATATAATCAGTCACCAAATATTCAAATATATTAAAAAGTATGAAAAGAAATTTTCTAAGAAAAGGGAAGAGATGCTAATATGGCTAAAACGTTAGCGCAAGTGTTTTAAAACTGATCAAAGTTTAGGACCCATGGAGATTTAATAGTTGAAAGTTAAAAAATAATAAAAGGAGGATGATATTAAGAACAAGTCAGAAAATGGTAAAGCACCATACAGTGGACAAAGGTGACAAAATGGAATTTACTTTCAAAAGCCACTGAGCCACCGTCGAATGGTAATAGAATATTCTATCTATTTTATATTTTGCTTTTTACACCAGCAAAGGATGGTGAAGGATGCGCGACGACGAATTAGTAAAATCTAAAAGATGATTTTCGATTTTTCGGTTATGCCGGAGCTCATGGAAAAAGATGAACGTAGGCTTTAAAGGTATATTCTTGATGATCTGAACAGTGAAAATGGAAACTAGAAGGTTTAGAATAACATATAACAAAAAACCAAATCATCCAACGGTGGATGGAAGAGATCGGGATTTTGTGGGTTTCGAATGTTTTGATTTTTGAGGGAGCAAATTAAATGATTGTTTTGAAGGAAACTAATTAGGGTTATAGAAAGGAGGTAAAAGGATGGAATTTTTTTGTGATTTTTCTGAATTTTTATGAGTTGAAATGAGCTACAAATTAGATATAGCTCACCGGCGATGGAAGAAAGCTGATCGCCAGTGAAATAAAACAGATACGGAAGAGAAAGGAGAATCGCAAGGAAAAGGATAATTCTGTCTTTACATACAATTCGTCCATTACACTTAAAAAAGATAAATAAAACCATTACACCATATATTGATTACTGTTTTGTATACCACCATTGATTGATTATTTTGTAATTCAATACACCTAACAGGAATTCTCCCATTTTTTATTTTTATTTTTTGTTTTTAAATATAGAGCAAGTGAGTTTTGGGCAGCGTTATTCACGTGCAAATATTGCAATTGGGTCGTCTCAATTCTACGAGTCCGGCCCTTTTCCCCTTACACTTTACACTACAGTGCTCGTGCTGGTTATGTCACTCACTACACTACTCACAAGTCACAGTACAGAAAATTGATTTGCTGGACCATTATTTTAGTAGGAAATAGCTTCTTTTTTCATAAATGGCCATGCCAAAATGCATGATTTTTTTATATAAAAATTTTAGCTTTTTTTTTTCCTCTTTTCTCCTACGTGCCTTTAAGTAGTGAATTCAATCCTCAAAATGATTTATACTTTTTTTGCCAGAAAAAAAAAATGATTTACTTTCAAACCCAAATATAATTATACTACTACATTTAAAAATTGTGAACATATGTAAGATCTAAAATCAGTCAAAACTAAACTAAATTTGCCATGTTGACTGAAGAGGTAGAGGTTTGGGTACAATAATTTTGTTGCTACATGGTTTGGGTACAATTATTGCCACTCTAGTAATTGGTACACTTACTTCTGCAAACTGAAACCTATCTCTTCACACTTCACACTTCCCAGTTTCCAGACCCACCATCTTAAATGTCCATTTTTTATGCTTTTCCTAAAAATCATATCAACAAACAAGAAAAAGGAAGAAAAACTTGAATGGGAATAGTATATTACTACCTTTTTCTTTCTAGTCTTAGTTTAGACTTTTTAGTTCTACAATTTTAAGAAATACGTATAAATTATATATTTTAGCATTGTATTCATCACGATAAGATTGTGCAGCTAAATAGTATTAAAAGATCATATATGATATATCCATTCGATTTTCTAGAAAAGGGTGTTTTGTTTTGAATTTCGATTCGATCCTGACGAGTAATGCAACAATTTGGAATTGATTCTTTTGTTTTTGCAAGTCTCTTAAAATTCATTAAAAAGGCAGAAGAAAAATATTCTCTCTTACTGTGTGAAAATGAAAATGAAAATGAAATACTCCCATAAGGTCGTATAGGCATATTCTAAGATGGACAAACTTGACAAGCTTTATCTGAAACAAAATTAAACAAATAAAAAGCAGATATAAACGATCCATTGCAGAAAAAAAAGGAGAGATTGACTAGAAAAAACACAGAAAGAATCCAACACTACTTAAATCTAATTTATATATCTCCACGACTATCACATATCATAATTTCTTTTAAACAAGTTCAACAATATATATCAAAGAACTCTGCTTTTCAATTTCTATTATTTTTTTTTCTATCATGTTTGCATGTGGGGAATAATATCCAACTTCCAGGAATGCCTCATATCAGTAAAACAAACAAGGCGTGTGGGAATATGTTGAACAAGTCTGATATATAGAGAGATTGGGACATGTCACAAGACAAAATCATCACACAATCAAGAACAAGAACAACACTTGAAGGAAGTGGAAAGTAGAAACAAGTTCAGGCAATCTCTGTTGGTGAAGGTTTTGCTGGTTTTTTTTTCCCCTCAAGGCTATTTTTCATGGGGTACATGTGGAATTATAGGCTCTGCATTGGCCTTCCTAAGAAATTAGGAGTTACTGAGGCAGGGCCGCCGATGGATGTGAAGCAAGTTTTCATGGAGTATGCGGAAGGGAACACTTACTTGACGGCGGAGCAACTGCGGCGGTTCATGGTGGAGGTTCAAGGTGAGGCTGAAGCTAATTCCATGGAAGATGCTGAGAGGATTCTGGAGGAAGTGCTTCATAGAAAGCATCATCATCATTCTGTAAAATTCACAAAGCAGGGTTTAAGTCTTGAAGATTTTCAATCTTACTTGTTTTCTGTGGATTTCAACCCTCCTCTCCTTGATAAGGTATATATAAATCTGTTTGATGTCAAAGTTTTTGTTCTTTATTTAGGAAAATGATGAATGTTTTAATTAACATGGAGATATTACATTTTACATGATTCAGGTGCATCAGGAAATGACTGCTCCTCTGTCCCATTACTTCATATATACAGGTCACAATTCATATTTGACTGGAAACCAAATCAGCAGTGATTGCAGCGATGTTCCAATTATAAAGGCTCTTAAAAGAGGTTTAAGAGTGGTGGAGCTTGATATTTGGCCTAATTCTTCCAAAGATGATGTTCTTGTTCTTCATGGATGGTATGCATTACATTTCATGAGATTTCATTCATTTGATCACTTGATTACAGAAAACTTGGAAAGATTCATTGATTTTGATTTTATGTGTGTTTTTGAAATGTAGGACCTTGACAACACCTGTGGAGTTGATCAAATGTTTGAAATCCATTAAAGAGCATGCTTTTTCTGCATCTCCATACCCAGTTATAATTACTTTTGAAGACCATCTTACCCCAGATCTTCAAGCTAAAGTTGCTCAGGTTTGTTTTCATGTAATTTCTTCTTAGAATAGTTATAATAAATACCAGCAGTCTTTCTGAAATTCCACCTTTCTAATAATTCATCATGAATTTTCTTTTTCTTGCTTATAGATGGTGACCGAAACATTTGGAAACATGTTGTATTATCCAGAATCTGAATGTGTGAAAGAATTCCCATCCCCGGAAGAACTGAAATATAAAATTCTGATATCATCTAAACCACCAAAAGAATACCTTGAACCTGAGGCAAGCAACTCAGTCAAAGAAAAAGATTCTGATGAAGATGTACGGGGAACAGTATCAGCAGAACTTACATGTGATGATGAAAAGGTCAGCTGAAAAAGAAAAAAGTCATTCTGTTTACAATTTCTGTCTAGTTTTTCACCTTTTAACTTAGGCATTAAAGTTTTTTGCTCTGTTTCATTGCAGCAGAGTGATTGTGATGATACAAGTGAACATAGTCAATGTGAGGGTGACAATTATGAACCCTATGAAAGGCTGTTGCGGCCATCGGGAGCACCAGCATACAAGAATCTTATTTCCATTCCTGCTGGAAAACCAAAGGGAAAGCTAAAGGAGAAACTAAAAGTTGAAGAAGATAAAGTTAGACGCCTAAGTTTAGGTGAACAAAAATTTGAAAAGGCCATTGCCTCCCATGGAACAGATGTTGTGAGGTAAACCATAATTCTGAAAACATTTTCAATTAGAAGAAATTGTTTAAATATTTTGTCCATAATTGAATCTAATGCTTGAAAATGATTGTATTTAGGTTCACTCAAAAGAACATATTGAGGATATATCCAAAGGGCACTAGGGTTAATTCTTCAAACTACAATCCTCTAATTGGTTGGATGCATGGGGCTCAAATGGTTGCATTGAACATGCAGGTTTGTTTGCTTTTTTGTATTCCCTTCAATATTTTATATCTGGAAAACGTTTTCCCATATATTCTGAAATCTGGGTTCTAATGTACTTAACAAGTTCATTATCTAATAATTTCAGGGATATGGAAAATCTCTATGGTTGATGCATGGGATGTTTAGATCCAACGGAGGGTGTGGCTATGTGAAAAAGCCAGACTTTCTAATGAAAGTGGGTCCAAATGATCAAGTTTTTGATCCTAAAACAAAGCTGCCAGTGAAGACAATATTAAAAGTGAGTATATATATAGTTTATTGAAAGGAAAAGAAAAGATTGATTCCCCCATTATAATTGTCATCTTTTTTTTTTCTCTAAATTGCCTTCCATGTTACTCAAACAGGTAAAAGTATACATGGGAGATGGATGGCATTTGGATTTTAAACAAAGGAACTTCAATCTTTGGTCTCCACCAGAATTCTACACCAAGGTAAGTATAATTTCTTGCTTGTAGCAAATTAGATTACAAATTTTGATTGAAAGAAATCAAACAAGTTGCTATATATTTATGAGCAGGTTGGAATAGCAGGAGTGGCAGCAGATAAGATGACTAAGAAAACAAAGAAAAGAAAAGGGAATTGGACTCCGGTGTGGGATGAGGAATTCACATTTCCATTGACAGTTCCTGAAATTGCTTTACTTAGAGTTGAAGTTCATGAATATAACATGTCAGAGAAAGATTATTTTGCAGGCCAGACATGTCTGCCGGTGTCCGAATTGAGGCCGGGCATCAGGGCAGTGCCTCTGTTTAACCGCAAAGGCGAGAAGTTCAATTCACTTAGACTTCTCATGCGCTTTGAGTTTGTCCAAGTAGATTTTTAAGAAAAACACTCTTTTTGCTACTGATACAGTAGTTTTCAGTAATTTTCCCACGGTTGGGATGGAAAATGTGATAGATTTTATATCACACACTGATACTAATTCCAAAAAAGAAAAAGAAATCCATCAAATTTCATTTTTGTTTTCTATGAAGTAATCTAATGTAAGAAATTTATAATGCATTAGAGTACCTTAATAGTTCGTCTAAAGTTGATGTTTCAAAATTTTGAGCATCAATTGAAATTGAACAGAAGTGCTGTTAACTACAATATACATGTGAAGTTGTGAACACAAGAATTTTATTTTTCATTTTGGGTTTTATATGGGAAAAGGGATTCGAAATCTGTCCTCTAACAGCAAAAAGTGATCGATTGAAATAGTAAGCAGCCTCTAGCCGGCAAAAGTGAAAACATCGCCGATTGTTGTGAGCAGTAGGGTTTCAAATTACAGTCACGGCCGCGTCGTGTTTATCGCGGTCATTGTGATCGTGAATCATTAACAATTTCACCTAATTTAGATTAAAATGCATTGCTTATATAATTATAATCATACTAGTAATTGCACATAAGAATTAAAATAATATAAATAAATAGCATATTAAATTGTAATATAACATTAAAAATTAATTTTTATAATTCATATGTAATAAGTATATAAAAGCATATAATTAAATAGTATATGTTTAGTAGTCTATGAAAATAAAGTTCTCGTTCTAATCTTTCTCTACTTTAATCTTTTTGTTGATAGTATTTCGTAAGTTCAATAAAATTTGTCTTTGTCATCAAGTGTGACCAATGAAAAGTTAGCTCCTCTAAATATATATATATATATATATATATATTTGGCAATAAGAAAGGACTAAATATATTTATTTTAGATGTAATATAATTAAGTATTGTCAATAAGTATATTTCTTTTGTAGCAAAAAAATAAGTATATTTCTTTGTAAAATACAGGTGCTTTCCATCCTTTATTTTAGATGTAATATAATAAAGTATTGTCAATAAATATATTTCTTTGTAAAATTTTAAATTTTGGTTATTTGTAACTTGTGTTTTTTTATTATATTTACTACTAATAATAAATTTTTGAATTTTTTATATATATGTACATAATACTTCATTAGCTCATAAATCTTATAAATACTAAGGGGGCGTTTGGTTGGGGGTATGGAATTAAATATCCGTCGATACCTCGATATATCCGTCGATATATCCGATATCTGTACCCCTCGATATAAATATCCATAAAAATTTCAATGTCACGTGATATCCTTTGATATATCCGTGTATCCGTCGATATTTATCGATATCTCGATAAATCTCGATATATCCGTAAATATCCGTAAATATCCATAAATATCCATATTAAATTAAATATTTTTTTCGTTTTTACATTTAGGATTAAAAATATAAGCGACATTTTGATGAATTATTTCATTCTTCCAAATATTAGCAATTGAAGTCATTTATACAAAACTGTGGTAATAGTAATACAAATAATTGTTTCGTTTAAGTGATTCGATTTGAGATAGACCCGGGTTTCTCGATAATACAATTTCATTCAAATGCCTTTAGGTCATTTATTAAATAGTAATTTGACTGAAATTGCCAATTTGATATTGGTCATAATAATTTTATGTCTGTTTTTTTTTTTTCCAAAGCTTTCTTCAAACTAATAACTGCATGTTTTCTTAAAAGTAACATTAGCTTTTTAATTCATACAATTTGGTCTAATCCGGTTTTGATCATCTATTTAATAGTAATATTCCTAACATTCCCATTTTGGTATTCGACACAACACTTCTATGTCATTTTCTTTTGCCCAAAGCTTTGTTCAAAGTAAAAGTCATATTGTTGTCAAATATCTGTTTCAATTAAGTCTGGGTTTTGGTCATCTCAATAATAGGAAGATTCCTGACATGTATGAATTACCATTTTCGTCTTTCGCTAGAAGGCCAAACACTTAATGCAATTTTTTTTGTTGTTGTTCGAATTATGCAAAATTTTAACTGATATGTTTATGCATGTCAGGAATCTTACTATTCCTGACACGCATGCATTACCATCTTCTCTTTGGCCAGAAGGCCAAAAACTTTATTCAATTTTTTTTTCCAATTATGCAACATTTCATCATGCATAAGTTTATGCATGTCAGGAATAGTAAGTCATGTTGAAGAATTTGAAATTGATGTCGACAAAGTGATGTCTGAAGAGGTTGGTTTAGAATATTCAACAGATGAAACAGTTGGTCCTCCACCTGGATTCGGTTCCCAACCTAAATTTAAAGGTCTTCAGCTCATGGAAGATGTGATGATGATGATGATGATGATGATGATGATGATGATGGGGGAAATGAAGGCAGAACTACAACAACAGGTACTCAAGGTGGGATGGACAAAGTGGAGCAGAAGATGCAAGCAGGTATGGTGACAACTATGGGAGTGATTATGTACCATACAGTCCTTTTCCATGTGAGACAGATTTCACACATGCAACACAAAATGAAGATCATGGATCTCGTAGAGCTGGGCATGGGGCCAAAAATAGAAAAAGGAGAAGAGCAATGCGTGAACTCACTGATGAGTTTAGCTCAATGAGCTTAACGACTGCATCTAGTTCATTTGGATATGGAGGGCATTTTGAATCAAATTCAAGTTATGGTACTAGATCTGGAGCAAATGAGTTTGAATCATCGGTTTCATCTAAGATGTATCCAGAGTATCCACTTGAACAATAGACTTATAATGAGTGATCGTGTCGTCTATGACCATAAAAATAATCCCCACAATAAACTAACTATAATAGCTAGGGCAAGTAGGGTTCGAATCCCACAGAGAAGGGTTATGTGATGAACGATAGAGAATAAAGAAAAATCTTTTCCAAAAATCAAGTAGAAAATAGGGGATTAAATAAATTAATTATAAATAAAACAATTAAACTAAAATTAAAGCAAAGTAAATTAAATCTAAATCTAAATCTAAATCTAAAGCAAATTAATAAAGCAAACAATAATTAAAAAAACATACTTCTTCTCCGATGGTATGATTCAATCAGATTAACTATGGATCATCGACTTAAAAGGTGAATTAAACATCTTATTCTTGACTGACAATTGATATAGGTTTCCCAACATGTATTTTAGATAAGAGGCCGATTAAAGCTGCAGTTATCCCTTTTATTCCTTCAGCAATCGATTACTTTCTTAGGGCTTAAAGATCACTTGAGAACAAAGCATTAAGATTAATTAATTTTACACACATGCCTACAAAGTAGAACCATACGAAGAGAAATTTCTCGCCCTCCGATAGACAAATACCCATTAAGCAGCGATTAAACAAACCTAATTTGCTACATACAATCAAACTTGAGTGATTAATTCTAAGCTTGATCTAGCCATAGACCTTCCTCTTACATCGTTAGTGGCCACATAACTCAAATAAGATTCAGAATCATAAAATTATTCTAGGGTTTTGACTACTATCATCAAGAACTTAACACAAAATTATAAGTATAGAAATCTTACCATAATCAATTGATTGAATTCACCAAATGATCAGAAGTATTAAGGATTTAGCTACTCATGGACTTAGGAAAATCCATGAGAGGCATAAGAATACTTACAGGACTAGGGAGGAACGATTTCTCCTCCTAGAAACCCTAGAGACGTCGCACCCCTCTATGGCTAGAGAGGGTGTTGACTTCTCCCTTTTCTAAAACTAGAGAAAAACCTAAACTAAAGAAAGGTAGAAAAAGAGAATTATCAAAATTTTGTGATGTGTAAAATTGTGTGATTTGTGATACAGGAGGTGGCTATTTATAGTGGAGGAATAGGGTAGGACGGTTTAGGGGCTAACTTAGACTTCAAGTTGGATTATGTGTCATCCTAGAGTAGAATCCAAGTTAAAAGATGATTCTAGAATTTTCTGGAATCTGGTAGGAACTTCGACGTCAAATTCGGGCTTGAAGATGGCAGATCTGGGCTTTGCAGTTCAAAAGAAAGTTGTAGAGCTCGGAGTTAGCTTTCCAACGGCTACTCATGGGCTTAAAACGGACATCTGAGCAGAAAGTTATGGCATTTCTACGAAAACTGCGCTGAAACCGGGCTTATATCGCAAATCTGCGGGATTATTGCGGGATTTGGATATTCTTTTGGATATTAGGCCTACAAATTGGGATTTTAACTCCAATTATAGGTTTATATGGGCTGAGTATATTCCCATATAAATAATCCAAAAATTCCCAACTTCAGGGCTTCTTCTGGACTTGGCTTCAATCCTTTGCAAATAAAGTTCCAAAATATCTTCAATTTTTACTTCTTGAATTAATTCTTCAATTGGCTTTAAATCTTCAAAATATCTTCAATCACGAACTTCGCATCTTCAAATCTTCATTCCAAATGGCAAAATCCATAGTTGAGTAAAAAGTCACTAAAATAGCTTCAAAAAGAGTGAAAAACAATAAGTTTTCACTTTGTCTTCAAGACCTAAAAACACAAATACTAGTAAAATAGGGTAAAAACATATATAAAAGTAGCAAAAAGTATAGAAAAATAGCTATAAAAATATGCATAATTTGAGCTCGATCAATGAGCATCCGGTGCAATAGCCAAACGCGGACGCAGTTTCGGGTGAGTGCCCCCCTATTGGATGGCTAACAAGTATTAGTCGAGAGGCATATTTGGAATATGTGCATAATCATATGGTGGTTTATAAACCTTATATGTCATGACTTGAATATTTTAACTGGATTACCGCCCCCGGGGGAGATGATACATCCATGCCTAATAGAAGTCATAGCAGTGGTAACTACGATAGTAGTGATTTTGAGCCTTCAAGAAATTCAATGTGGTACTGAGGTTGTATTTGTACTTTGGATTGTGTTTTGTGACTAAAATAATGTAAAATAATGCATTTATAAATATGATCTAGTACTTTCTTTCTTCAGAAAAGAAATCATATAATTTTTACATTTAATGAAGTTGTTAATTTGGTAACCATCATTTTGAAGATAAAATAAATGTATGTTTAAATTAGTATAGTTGATTTATACATATTATATACACTTTTCGCAGTAAAAAATATCAAAAAAAATAAAAAATAATATCTACATATACTCTATTTATCATATCTTGATTCTAAAACATGTGAAAATATATGTAAATAAGAATTGGTCAAACTTTCAAGGCAAAATTCAAACTTTTACTATAAATATCCGTCGTTTTAGTGCATTTTGGACCTCTTATTTTTGAATTTCATCGATACCTCGATATATCCGTCGATATATCCGTTCGATATATCCGTCGATATATCCGTTCGATATATCCGTCGATACCTGTATTAAACTCCATGGTTGGGGGTGATCTTTTCGTGATCTTGGCAGGTGATCTCAGATCACCCTGTTTGGTTACACTTTTTGGTTTGGTGTGGGTAATCCGGATTACCCCCTGATCACCCTTCCAAGGGTGATCAGGATTACCACCATAAACCCATGTAATCTTTGATCACCGGTGATCTTGATTATCTTCTATTTTTGTATTCATCTTTATACCCCCACATATTTACCAAATCTGCCGACCTTACCCTTTTCTTTTATTTTAATTACAAAATTACCAACAGCTGAAATATAAAAGGAAACGTCATTTTTTCCCTAATTCCTTTCCGATAGTTCTTCCCAAATTGAAAACCAAAACCTAGCCTCCTCTGTGCCATTGCAATTTCTGGTCTCACCGTCCCTCTCACCGGTCGCTGAAGCTTCCATTCTGCGTCGCCAAGAGGTAAGTATCATCGAAACCTTCATCAACTCATTGGTTTTCGGTGTTGATAGATTATTTAGGTCATGGGTTTTGAATTTTGATGCTATTTTAAGCTTCTTTCTTCTTCCTTCTTCGTGATTCCTTGGTATTTCGTGCTGATAGCTTTTTTTAGGTTATGGGTTCTGAAGTTTTGTTGCTATTTAAGGCTTCCTTCTTTTTCCTTTTTCCTTCTTCATGATTCATTGGTTAAGTTGCTGATTGCTTTGAGGTTTTAGTTATTCTATCTTTATTTTTCTCTTCTTTGATGAAATTCCATTGATAGAAATAGCTTGGACAATACATTCGAAACGCATATTCAATGTGATTTGGGTAGATTATAAACATTGGCAAGGGTTGGCGGTGCCAACTTGGAGAATAGGCCATGTTTTACATTGCTGGATTTCTTTTCTGTTTGGTGGGGAAACAGTTTGAGTTGTAATAGCAGATGATCGAGCCAAAATTATGCATATTTTTATGGCTATTTTTATATACTTTTTGCCACTTTTATATGTATTTTCACCCTATTCTGCAAGCATTTGTGTTTTTAGGTCTTGAAGACAAGAAAAGTGAAAACTTATTGTTTTCACTCTTTTTGGAGCTATTTTGGTGACTTTTTACTCAAATATGGATTTAGCAATTTTGAGTATACATTTGCAGACGCGAAGTTCGTGCTTGAAGATATTTTGAAGAATTAAGGAGCAAAGAAGAATTATTTCAAGAAGCAAGAATTGAAGATTTGGAGCTTATTTGCAAAGGATTGGAGACAAGCCCAGAAGAAGCCAGGAAGTTAAGGATTTTGGATAATTTATATGGGATAATACTTAGCCCATATAAGTCAACAGTTGGAGTTAAAATCCCAATTTGTGGGCTTAATATCCAAAGGAATTATCCAAAATCCCGTAATTTCCCGTAACTAGTCCTATTTGGAGTAGGAATTGGCGCAGTCTTCGTAGAAAGGCCATAACTTTCTGCTCAAATGTCCGTTTTAAGCCCATGAGTAACCGTTGGAAAGCTAACTCCGAGCTCCACAACTTTCTTTTGAAGTGCAAAGCCCAGATCTGCCATCTTCAAGCCCGAATATCAAGTCGAAGTTTCTGCAGAAATCCAGAAAAATCCAGAATCCTATTTTGACTTGGATTTTACTCTAGGAAGGCTCTAGACCAAATTTGAAGATTACTCTAAGCCTAGAACGTCCTACCCTCTTTTCCTAAGTCCAATAGGAGTCTTTAGGTTATTTCTCCACTATAAATAGCCACCTCCTGTAACACAAATCACATATATACAATATACACAATTCTCTTTCATCTTTTTCTTAGAAAATATTCTAGTTTTTCCTCTCTAGTTTTAGGCTAAGGGTGCCGCACCTTCTCTTTGCATAGAGAGGGGTGGCAACCCTAGGAGATTTCAAGAAGGAGATTTTGCCTCTTCAAGTTTTGTAAGTTTTCTTATGCCTCTCATGGATTTTTCCAAATTCATGGGTAGCTAAACCCTAAATACTTCTTATCCTTTGGTGAATCTAATCAATTGATTATGGTGAGGTTTGTGTGCTTATAATTTGATATTTGTTCTAGATTGATAGTTTGCTAAATCTCTGCTTTATTTTATGATCTTGATGATTATTGATATAATTTGATAGATCTATAGTTAAATCAAGCTTACGAGCTAAAACCTCAAGTTTGATTATAGTAACAAATTGGAGTCAGTCTAAGAAACATCCAATGGGATTGGTAAACCTTATGGTTGAAAAACTATGGGTTTGGTTATACTTGTTATGCATGTGTGAAAATTTTGTTCTTAATGCTTTGTTCTTAAGTAATCTTTAAGCCCTAAAAAGGTAATCGATTGCTGAAGGAATAAAAGGGATAAATTAAGCTGGAAAAGAGACCTTTTATCTAATATACATGTTAGGGTTTCCCTAGACCAACTGTCATCGACAAGAAAATATTAAATTCATCTTTTAAATCAAGGATCCATAGTTAATTTGATTGATTTCTACCACTGGAGAAGAAGTATACCTTTTAATTATTGTCTGCTTTCTTAATTTGCTACAGATCTAGATTTAATTTACTTTGTTTTGTTTTTAGTTTAATTGCTTTCTTTTTAATTAATCTGTTTAATCCCTTGTTTTCTGTTTTAAAAGTAATCTCTAGAAAAGATTTACTCTTGGGATAAAGTTTACTACCCTTCTCTGTGAGATTCGACCCCTACTTGCCCTATCTACTTAGTTAGGATTTTGTGGGGATTATTTTATGATTGCTGACGACACGATCAGCAGACAAATGACTTAAACATGAAGCTTGTTTTGGACTGATACGGGAGCATTTTGGTTCATAATTTCTTGACTTTCTATTAATTCCATGTCCTGAAGTTCTTCCTTTTGATAATGATGATGATAATCTTCATGATGATCTTTTTCTCGTGGGCTGCAACTGGTTTTTAGCCTTAACGATAAACCCAGTTCATTGTCTTCATCATTATCATCTTGCAATGATGAAGGCGACCCATTTTTTGAGTTCCTTGGAATTTTATTCATTGCCTGCTGTTCTTGACTTGAGTATCTCTCATCATTTCTTCCACTTAGTGAGAGAAAAATTTGAGGGTCCTAATTATATAATTATATAATTAACATCAAACAAACAAAATTATAATTTCATGACTATTTATGATTCATTTCTTTGAACTAAATTAAGATCATGATTTAACAAAGTGATTAAACTATATATACATACCTTATGAAAGGAAACTCTACTCCTTTCCTTCTGGTAATTTCAGAAAGGGAAACTTCATTCATTTGTCAAACCCTATTGCTCTTCATCTTCAAAGCCAGCCCCGTTTAAAATAAGGCACTCATTTGATTTATCTTTGTTGTCATTCTTTCTTTGTGTTGCTTTTGTGGGTATGTTTCTGAAATTGTGTTTGTGTGTTTAATGAGCTTAAGACATGATGTTTGTCTTGACAGTATGGCTCGTTTACATATGAGAAGGAAGATGCAGTTGGTAGCATACATTCTTTTGGAAATGGAATTAATTGAGGATCTAATTTTGATTCTCATTTTACTTGTTGTGGCCTTACTACTTAGGAGAAATAGGAAACCTAAGGCAAGATATGCTGGACAATTTTTAGAGAGGTTGAATGTGAGAACCATCAACCTTACTAAGATGGTTTTTGAGGATATGATACACAAGCTGTCGATAATATTAGGATGGATAGGAGAGCATTCCACCGTCTGTGTCATTTGTTACAAACTCGAGGCCAGCTGAAAGCTAGTAAGAACATGTCCATTGAAGAAATGGTGATTACTTTTTTTGCAAATAATTGGTCACCATGAAAAAAATAGGATAGTTAAGAGACAAGTTGCTAGGTCTGGGGAGACTGTCAGTAGATACTTTCATGCTGTTTTGAAGGTTTTTTTGAAGTTGCATAGTGTTTTACTTGCTAAGCCTGAACCAATTAATGAGAACTGCACAGATGGCAGATGGAAGTGGTTCAAGGTAATAACCATAGTCCATTGGTAATTCTATTTAAATTCATTAGGGTTGGTTGTTATGCATTAATAACTTTATTGGTGGTATGTTATAATTAATGAGAACTGCACAGGTGGCAGATGGAAGTGGTTCAATTTCATTACTAGTTTCAAGCTTCTGCCATAATTGGTGGTATGCTATAATTTTATTCCTAAAATATGTTTAATATATTGTGTGTACTTGACTGGAATGGATGTTTAATTAATGTTGTATATTGCAAATCAGACATGGATTGTTCTAAGAAGGTGGGAAGAGGAAGACCAAGTAAGAAGGCCAAATCAAATGCACTGGTGGAAGCCTCAAAGGCACTGGTGGAAATAGACAATGACCAAGTGGTGGAAGTACCAATTATGGTTG
Source organism: Corchorus capsularis (assembly GCA_001974805.1). Lineage (NCBI taxonomy): Eukaryota > Viridiplantae > Streptophyta > Magnoliopsida > Malvales > Malvaceae > Corchorus > Corchorus capsularis. The sequence continues at coordinate 54,528 of AWWV01009732.1, read as the reverse complement.
AAAAACCAACCAAGACTCAGAGGAGGAAAAGACAGCCTAAGCCTAAGCCGACAGAAACAGAAAATGAAGATGAAGATGGTTCCTTAGGTGCTAAAAGGCAGTGGACTGCGGAGGAAGATGCTGTATTGGTGGACTGCATGCTTGAAGAGAAAGATAAGCAGAATTGGAAGTCTGATAATGGGTGGAAGCCGAGTTTTTACTGTAAGCTGCATGAGCTACTTCAAGTGAACTAATCTCCAAGTGTATCATCATATCAAGAACATGGTGAAGCTGCTAAGACGACAATGGATGGCTATCAAAGCTATGAGAAGCCTTGGGAGTGGCTTTGGTTGGAATAATAAGAGCAAATGCATTGAGTGCAGCAAGGATGTTTTTGATGACTATGTGAGGGTAAGTAATTTCCTTCGTGATAACCATATGCTTTATACTGTTTATATTATAATTTTATTAGTGGTTAATAAATGCATTGTCATGTCTCATTGTGTAGGGTCACAAGGAAGCAAAGGGGTTGAGGTACAAAACTTTTCCTCACTACGACAACTTTGTGCTAATTTATGGAGAGGATACAGCAACCGGTGCTGGAGCTGAGGGGCCAGCCGATGCATGTGATGCAATGGAAGATGAGGAAGGTGATTCTGGTGAGGAAGAAGAGTCGGACAAAGAGGAAGTTGAAAAACCAGAAGATGAGGAAGCTGTGGATGTAGAGCAAGGTGATGAAACTGAAAATGCATTTGGTGCTTCAGCATCCAAACCACCAAGCAAGGAGAAGAGTGTAACCAACAAGAGAAGAACCAAGAGTGATGATGGCTTTGGTCAGTTGATGACTTCAATTGGGGGCTTGTGCGAGGCTTACAATAAGAAGAATGAAGCTGTTACGGGAATTGCATCATACTTCCTTACTGAAAAGGAAGAAAAGGATAGGAGGATGCAACTTAACACTGAGATTAGGAAGTTTCCAGGGTTCACAAAGCAAGAATGCAGATTAGTTGCGCAACACATCATTAAGTCACCAGAGAAGATTGACATGTTCTTTTCACTTCCAGAGGATGAGAAGCCTGAATATGTACAAGAGTAACTGAGTGAATGTTGTCCCTACCGTCCTACCTTCGATTTTGGAGAAACTGATTGAGAAGGTCTTCGCAACAAGTTTGTTGTTACATTTTGTTCATATAATAGCTATGGCCTTAGAATTTCAGAATTTGGTTAATATTTTGTAAGTAATAGGCCTAAACAATAGCTTAGTTTAATGCTTTAATATTGCTGGAATGGTTTCCAGTTTTGAGAATATTTCTGGATATACTCCCTCTGTCCCTAAATATAAGTCCCTTTTAACTATATCATCAAGATTAAGAAAGTTAGTTAGGGTTCAAAATTTTATGTACTTTTACCTTCTTCTTCTAATTTTGTCCCTATTCTCTTTCCTCCCACTCATTCTCTCTCATCCTACTTACTCTTTTAACAACAACTATCTTGCAAGGATAATTTTGGAAATAGCTAATTAATATGCATTGGGTTTGATAAAGGGACTTATAATTTGGGACAAAAAAAAGCTTATAGAAGGGGACTTATATTTAGGGATAGAGGGAGTATGTTTCTGTCTTTGAATTTGATGACAAGTGTTCAAATGATTGCTGGAATGGTTTCCAGCTTTTTGAATGCAATTGCAGCAAGTTTATTGGTACATATTTGAGTATTTGCAAAGAGAATTTATGTGTCATATGTATATAGGCATGCTGGTGGGCGGTGAAATCAGATTATTAGCCATGTGCTCATGGCATAGCTACATATGAACAGAACCGTAATATGTTTTTTTCTTTCTTTAGAACCTATATATAAATACATAATAATATTGGAGCATATGAACTCCCTGTTTTCCTCAGTATCAAATAAGCTTTGAAGCATAATAAGTTTATTCTTTGTAGTACTTATACAGCAAATGGCAATTCCGTTGTTAGAAAAAAAAAAATTAAATAGCCGAAATTAGTTTACAAATCATTGATAGCAAGTGTTAGAGAAATGGAAAAATTTGGTTAAGTACAAAGTTTTGTTTATATTCTAGCATGAGGGTAACATGGTCCTTTACAAGTTTGTACTAATTTTTGAGGGGTGATCGTCCTAATTTAACCAAACATGGTGATCAAAGATCACCAGTAATCTTTGATGACCCACCAAATAAAAATTGACTAAGATTACCAGTGATCTTGCATCACTGGTGATCTTGGATCACTAGTAATCTGGGGGGTGATCCTAACCAAACGCCCCCTAAGTTCTTTATTCTATTTTGAATAATGAAAACTTATACTTTACATTAATAATAAATTATCATAAAAAATACAACCATAGAGATTATAAAAAAAAAATTATAGTGTTATCAACAAATGGGTTTAAGGGACAAAATCACCCCCGAACTATCAGTTTATTCATTTTATTTAACTTCAACTTTATTGTATATATATGTACTAATAACAGAGTCAATAAGCTTACATATATCTTTAGTAATTCAATAACCTTACATCCATAAAAATGTTAGTTCCCTTACGTCAATAATAATGGTAACAAATCTTTTATTTGAGGTTATCAAACATCTATAGAGGTGTTATGATAAAAACAATTCAGTAAACTTACATTCTTAATAAGTTTTTTAAGCTTAGTAGCAAAAAAAAAAATTGTAAGCTTTCATTTAAAATGAAGAAGGTTATACGTATGTAACGTATCAGGAAAAAAAGAAGGTTATACATATCAATCTTCTTATTCAAGGTCACTAAAAAAAACGGAATGATTAATAAAAAGATTGAGATGCTAGCTATTAGCTAATTTAATTTGTAACCTCAAATTAGTTACCGATTTTCTTATATAAGATTATTAAAAAAACTATAAAGATTATCAAATAATTAAGATGCTATCACAAATTTAATAATAATGATATGAATCCTTAATCAAATTATTTACATTTCATCAATAAAGAGGCTATTGGTTCTCTTATCAAAAGTTATTTAAAAAAACTATTTTAGTTATAAAAGAAGTTATGATATTATCAACAAATTAAGTAATCTTATACCCATAGTAATTTTAGAAGCATTTTATTAATCATGACAGGTATTAATTCTCTTATCTAATGTCTCAATTACCAAAAATATTATATAAAAAAAGTTCAGCAACCGTAAATCCTTAGTAAATTAAGTAGCCTTTAAAAAAAAAAGGTGAATCATCAATTTTCTTATCTAAAATGAGTAAAATATTAGGTTATCAAAAAATCTATGATCCTATCAACAAATTCAGTATTCCTATATCTTTATTAATGAAAATTTCCAATCTTGTCATCTAAAGTTGCTAAAAACCTATAAAAGTTATCAAAATAGCTAAATGCTTCCACAAACTTAGTAGTAACTTTTTATGTAAAATTAAATATTACCAATATTTCTACTTAAAACTATCAAAATGGTTATAGTGCTATCTACAATAATCTTATATCCTTAATTTTTGGTCACTAATTTTTCTTTATCTAAGAATTTTAAAAAGGCTATAAGGTTATAAAGAAGGCACAATGTTATTAACATATTTAAGTACTTTACATATTACAAATCTAGCAATATTAACAATCTTTCTTACTAATGAATGTTACCAATTTTCTTATATAACGTGATTACTAAATTTTTAAATGATCAAAGAGCTATCAGCAAATTTAACAACATTACATTCTTAATGAATACCTTATATAATAGGTTATCATCAATAATAATGGAAAGTTACCAATTTACTTATCTAAGGTTAGTCAAAATGAAGTTAAATTTTTAGTAACTTAAGTGACCTTCATAAATAATGAAGTTTACCAATTCTTTAAATCTAAACTTAGTAAAAAAGTTGCAATGATAATCTGTAAATATATTATTTACCGACTAATTTAAGAACCTTACATTAGTAGTAATATTGACTACTAAGTTTTCTATCTAAGGCTATTGAAAAAGTAATAAAGGTTATAAAAAAAACATAATAATGCTATAAAGAAATAAGTAACCTTTTATCATTTGTAATTTTTAGTAACATTTTTATCAATAATGAATGTTACCGATTTCCTTATATGATTTTATATATAAAAAAAAGCTATAAATTCAATAACTTTACATCCTTAGTGATAAGTAATTTTAATGGCCTTTATCAATAATAAAGATTACTAATTTTCATATCTAATTAAGGTTACTAAAAAAGATTTGAAGGTTATCAGAACAATAATGATGCTATCAAAAACATTCAATACTCTTTCATGCTTAGTAACATTAGTAAACTTTCATTATTAATATCGGTGAATGTTTCCAATCTTTTTTAATCTAAGGTTAATAAAAATTATAATAATTATATCAAATATATAGTACTATTAACCAATTTAATAATCTTGCAGTCTTAGCTAGTTAGTTTGATTATCAAATTTCTTAGGCTGCGTTTAGTAGAGCGGTGTGATTGGCTCCGTTTGTACTGGAGTTGTGAGATTAAACACTGTACAGATCAGATTAGGTACTGTAGATATCAGCGATAGAAACGGAGGTGTTAAGTGAAAATAGTGGTGGGCTGAGATTAAAATGTAAAATGATCTTTAAGGGTATTATTATTTAAAGGTATTGTATCATTTAATTTATTTTATTTATATAATATTTATTAAATTAGTATATAGATATATAATTATTATTAATAATATTAAACCTATAATTAATTATAATATTATTTATTTATTTATGATTACATGAAATTTATTATTATTTATAATCAATAAATGAAATTAATTTAAATGTATTACTAAAAAAATAAAACAAAGTAAAAAAAGAAAATGAATAAATAAAATAAAAATCCATTAATAATATAAATATATAAATATAAGTAGAAAAAGTGGAAATAAAATAAAAGTAGAAAAAGTTAAAAGAAAGAAAGAGAGAGAGAATAAAAAAGAGAGAATAAAAAAAAAGAAGGGTTAGAAGCGGAAAATTTTTCCGCTGGAGCTGCCAGCCCAAAAGCTCCGTTGGACTGCTCATTTTCACTGGCCACGTAGGCCAACTACACCGGCCTGAAAATACACTTAAGGCACCAGTGGACTAGTGGACCACCATTTTGAGCCCAAACGGTGGTCCACTGGTCCACTAAACACAGACTTATTTATGGTTTTTTTTTGTATCACATCCGGTATCCAGGGCTTGGCTCTGACTAATCCGGATCCGACCTGCATCGTGCACCTGGTTATGGTGGGTGAGTCTCCTAACAGGGACAGCTGCGTACGCTAGGTCTCGAACCCGAGACCTGCTTAAGCTGGAACAAGCCGCTTACCACTTGATCCAACCCTTTGTTGGTACAACCTTATTTATGGTTAGAGAAACACAGTTGATAAAATCCTTATAGAGAAGCAAAAGGAAAATTTGGTATTGGTATTTGTAGATATCTGGTTGATTACTTGAGGAACTTTAATATCTTTGAATCATTTTGGATCAAATAATTCAAGCATTAAGGTAAAGTAGGGAAAGAAGAAAAGATCGGGTAATGTAAAAGAGGAATAAAAAGGTAAAGACAAAGAATTTTGTCTCTTGGATATATATCAAAAAGTTCACTTCCCAACAATAATGTATCATCCGTGTACTATCCAAAGTCCCAAAACAAAACTAAGACCAAAGTTCTAATTTGTCTAATTTATAATCTCCCCATATGCTAACGTGTTATATTATTGAAAATACCAACTTCACGCTTTAACTAAAAATAAAAATTATAGAAGATTAAAACTATAAATGAGTACTAAAACTACAAAAAAAATCACCTTGATACATTCAAGATTCTGATTAATAATCTAATTTCTGTAAGTTACAACTTTATTAACAAATTTTTTAAGTTCCATAACCAATGGCAGTGAACTATCTGTTCCTCTATATGAAAAAATTGCTTGCAAAAACACTGTACTAAGAGCCATGTATATAACTGTGTTGTTCCTTCTACTATCCCTCTTAGTTTATCGTCTCTTTTCTTTCAACAATTATGGAATGTTCCCTTGGCTTCTCGCTTTCTTATGTGAGTCATGGTTCACCCTCTATTGGGTTATTATTGTAAACTGCAAATGGAACCCTGTCGACTTCAAAACATACCCTCAAAATCTTGATAAAAGGTACTCATAATTTGCCTTGATTTTGGAGTTTTATTACTTTCTCCCATTCAAAATAAATGAAACACTAGGAATATTACACAGACCAAGGCAATGATTAGATAGTTTTAAATTTAGTAAAAATTCAAATAAAATGGCATAATTACCCTTCTAAAACTTTTTATAAATAATTAATTAATAAATATTCTCTTCCTTCCAACTTTCCAAGACCACTTAAAAGTTCAACCACTTTAATTAACACTTAGGGGTATATATGGGAAAAAAACTAAAATTGCATTGGTTTTATAATTGTTTCACTTATTTTGAAAGACTGCAAAATTTTGAAATGTTTCACTTATTTTGAATGGGAGGGAGTAATGTTTACTCCCTCTGTCCCATATTATAAGTCCCCTTCTAGAAACTTTATTTGTCCCAAAATATAAGGCCTTTTTTAAATCCCAATGCAACTTTTACCTAAGTTATCTAAATTACCTTTGTTAGTGATAGTAGAAATTTAGTTGGAATTTAATTTATTTATTGACTATGAGGGAGTAAGTGGGAGGAGAGAGAAGAGGGGTAAAATTGGAAAGAGAAGATAAAAGTTTATAGAAATTAGAGTTGTAACTACTTTTCTTAAACTTTGTAATACAGTTAAAATGGACTTATATCATGGGATAGAGGAAGTATTATTGTAACATTGAAAAAGTAGTCATCAATTGAAAATTTTCCAGGTTTCCTGATATTCCCAATGTAGACATGTTCGTGACGACTGCAGACCCAGTGATAGAGCCGCCAATCATTACAATTCAGTGGAAAAGCTTGCTTGTTATGTCTCGGACGATGGCTGCTCCCCTTTGACATTTTATTCAATGGTGGAAGCATCAAGGTTTGCAAAGCTTTGGGTTCCATTTTGTAAGAAATATAGCATTCAAGTTCGAGCCTTAAGATATATACTTTTTGGGTGATTTTAATCAACCCTCCAATGCTTATAAGGCTAATTCAGAGTTTCATCAAGATTGGTTAAGAATGAAGGTCAGTAGATTAATAATCAAAGATCATAGATTTACATTATATTTAAAAGTTTTATGTAATTTTTTTGTTTTAATTGGTAAAAGTTGTATGAATTATGAATTACGAATTATTAAATTTTTTCTTTTATTAAAGTTAAATAAAAGTTCCCCACCAATTAAAATATAAAGTTAAAATTAAATAAAAAGTTTAAGAAGATATTTTAGATATATTTTTTTGATGAAATAAAAATACATGTTTACCCTTGAAAGAAATACTAAAATTTTAAAATTAAAAAGGATATTTTAGATATTTCAGATCAAGGTTTTTGAAGTTTAGAATTATAGAATATAAAGATAAAGATATATGTTGTTTTCATGATTTTTAAAAGTGTTCATGGTACCTATTAGTTCCATTAGTATGAGAGATTATTAATAATAATTATAAACAAATTTGACATATAAATACTTGAGAAAATTATTACTACTTTTTTTTTTTGAGTACAAGTGAAATCTAATTACAATCCGAATAAATCTCTATATGCCTAAACATTTAAATGGGAATTCAACCCAAACTAAGAAACTACCATAATTAAACTATCTACCTACCAAATACACAAATAAACAAATTACAAACTGAACTCACATTCCGTAAGACTTGAACCCAGGATCTCATAATCCAGACACGGTGCACCCTTTGCATGCTTTTGTGGAGTTAGTATCTCATCTACAAGCAAAAATGAAGCCAATCATGCTTTTTAAAATTGAAAAAATCCCCCTCACATTTACTGCTTAACAAATTGGAAAAGCAAAAAATCTCGGCTAAAAAATTAATAATTCCTTTTGCCCCGAAAGGCACCGCTCCCGCCTACTTTCTTTTTTTAATTTTCATTCTTTTTATTAAGTTTAGCCCTAAATTTCCCAAATTAAAATTTTATTGTTATTTCATAGGTAAATTCCATAATTACTAAAACTTATTGTTATAGGGTTTTAGAAATAAAATATATAACTAATTCACTAAGTTTAGCCCAAATTAAAATTAAAATTTTATTTTAAGGGTTTTAGAAAAATTAAAATATGTAAAGGGTGTATTGGAATCAGTAAAGTGATAACATGTGGTGTAACGTGTGAAGGACACGTCAGGAGGGACCATTATGTGGAATAAAAGGGAGGGGCGTGTAGCAAAGTTCTTAGAGAAATTTAAGCTACCCACTAACCAACAACTTCCCCCTGTCTTTTCTAATTTCCTCCCCTCTATTCCATTCTCTGTCTCTAACTCTCTCTACTTTGTTTTCTGTCTCAAGCAAACAGCCATGAAAAAATATATGATTTTTAAATTTTCTTTTTGGCAAAAACATGGCAATAACGTTCGTTTTCTGCCGCAATCCACCGCTACGCCGATATATTGTGGCCGCTATGTGCATGATCGGAATCCTTCAGCGCTATTTGGTGGATATCGGTATCGGGAGGGGCTCTTATTGTGGTAACGGTTCTCTATTTGAAACCATAGTGAGCAGAAACCACCATCCAATCCTAGAATTGGATTCTCGCAATGAGAGTCAAAGCGAAAGCAACCAGGTTGAAAACTGTAAATAGGCCTTTTAAGTGAATATACAGACTTTTAAATGGATATAAATTAAACAAAAGAGAAGGCCAGAAAGTTTTACATATCTATGATCAAGTCCAACTCAAATCATCCCACATGTTTCTCAAGACTGTAGCTCTATCTCTGACCCCTTCCCGGCAGACAGTGAAAACGTCCCTAAATGCCGTTGATTCCGTCCCAGCAAACAATGAAAGTGTCTCTCACAGCGTTAGCTATACCTCTAGCCTTGTTCCAGCAAGAAATAACAAAGTCTCTAACTCTCTCCCAACAGCCATTGAGAAAGTCCAAACGCTCTCTGAGGGGTTTAAGCAGGTTCTGCTCCAACCAATCTTCATACCGCTTTATCATTGCGGCAGACCACATGAATAAGCCAAATAGCATGAGGTAAACTGTATTTGGGATGGCAAAGTCTATTAAGAATTAAAATGATGTAGTTTTCATGTATTTAAAAAGTTAGAAAGATAGTTAGTATTCTGTTATTTTCTACCAATGTTAGTTAAGCTATAGTTAAGGCCAACTGTCAGAGTTAGCTTCCTCTGTGTATAAAAAACAAGCTAATTAATGAAAATATACTTTTTGTTGCTTTCTCATTAATTTCCTAATATGGTGTTAGAGATTACTCTGACGGTTTCCGTTGCTCTCATTTCTATCTGAAATTTCCAGATTTTCTCATTTTTTTCTTTGAAACCAAATAGGTTCCTTTTCTCTGTTTTTCATCGGTTTTTTTTTTTTATCTTTCTTTTTGCTCTATGGCTACTTCTATGACAAATTCAAGGCCGAAGGATCTGCCTTCGAGTCCTTGCTATATTCATTCTAGTGAAAATCCAACTCTGGTGTTGGTTTCTGCCATTCTTACCGATCCCAATTATCACCAATGGCAACGAGCCATGAAAATGGCCCTGTTATCCAAGAACAAACTCAGATTTGTCGATGGATCTTTGCAAGCTCCAGCTCGTGATAATGCTCTATTTCCAGCTTGGGAGCGTTGTAACAATCTTGTCATTTACTGGCTTGTACATTTGGTTTTTCCATCTATTGCACAGTCAATCATCTGGTTAGATTCTTCTTATGAAATCTGGAATGATCTTAAGTCACATTTTTTACAAACGAATTCTTTTAGGATCTGTAATTTACAATTTGATATTTACAATTGTACTCAAGGTTCTTTGACAGTTCATGAATTTTTTACAAAACTGAAATTACTATGGGATGAGTTGAATATCTTGAAGCCAATTCCATCTTGTTCTTGCAATTCACAATGTTCTTGTGGAATGGCTAGGAATGTTAGGGAAATTTATGAGAATGATCAGGTTATGATTTTTGTCAAGGGGTTATCTGATCTCTGCTCCAATGTCAAGATCCAAATTTTACTTATGGATCCATTGCCTTCTTTAAATAAAGCCTTCTCTCATGTTATTCAACAAGAACGACCTACAATGATCTCTACTCCTAATGTCTTTGACATTAGTGCTATGGCTGTTAAAGGAGAACTTGTGCTTACAACCAAGAAGTTTCCTATGAATTCTAAGAAGCCTATGTGTGCTTTCTGTGGTTGAGAGGGGCATACTATAGATAAATGCTATAAGAAGCATGGCTATCCATCAAACTTCAACTCAAATTCAAGAAATTTCAGCAAGAAGCCACAACATCATGCAAATGTAGTTAAGTCTTTTGATGATTCTGTTCATCAAACACTTTCAGATGTTACTCATAATCAAGCTGGTGGATTTCAGTTTAGAAAAGATCAGTATGATCAACTCATGACTATTGCCAATTTTGTCCGTAGAAATCATCTTTGTTAGACTATTGTCAATTTTGTCTACTTCGTCTTAATCTTCTCTATCATTAAATTAGATCTAACCTTCTCTCTTTCATCTAATCCATCCATTAGAAAAATCGAAAAAAAAAATTTCAATCAAATCAAATCTTAATGAAATTGATAAACCCAAATAATTTTCAGACTTTGATTAAAAAAAATCATACTAAGATTCAAGCAAAGAGGATGGCTCATCCATATAGCAGTAGACACCAAGCAAAAGTAAATCCAGACTCTAAAATGCAGCCAGAAAACACTCCAAACAACCCAAAACCTAGTTTCAAACAAGAACTATTATTTGGATTGAATCCAAATTGAGAAAAACTAACCTTAAATTTGAATAAGGGTTCTGCTATATAAATCAAAAGGACCAACTATATTAAGAAAATCCAAAAATATTGATCCTTTGGTTTCAACCAAATTTTAAAGCCTCCTTCCTTGACCCAAAAAAAAATCTTTGAGTTTTTATATTTTTTTGGAGTAAAATAGATAGAAATATGAGGCGAGCAAGAAGAAGAAGAAGAAGAAAATGGATATTTTGTCTTTTTACAAACAAAAAATCTCATTACACTTGAAAAGAATAAGTATATTTATTACACCAAACAATGATATTTTTTCATATGCCACCAATCATTGATTATTTTCTTTTTCAATACACGCAAGTGGAATTATCCCAAAAAAAATATAAGGTTTGATTCTAATGATTGCATTTGGCTTGGACCCATGCTATTTAAATTTATGTAGGTTGGGCTATATATTTTTGGCTGAAATCTCAATTTGGTATCAAACATTTCGCTTTATTCCTAACTTAGTTCCAAACCTTTTATTTCGTCCAATTTGGTACCAAACGTATTATAAAAGAACCAATTTAATACTTTTTCAAGAGTCTGTCAAAGTGTGGAAGACACGCGTGTTAAATAACGCGTTAAAAAAATTTTTACTGAAAAAAAATGCCACGTGGCTTTTTTAATTAATACAAATTTATTTAAAATGTCTAATTATTTTTTTTTACATTTCTCTTCCTTTTATTTTCTCATTTCTTTTTTTTTCTTTTTCCTTCTCCTTCTTTCTTCTTCAAAATAGATCCCCTCTCCACTAAACCCTAGCACCGCCGCTACCTTGATCTCCCTCCGCGTCGCCGTCGTTTGCGTTGAAACTTTCCAGATCGGCTCTTCCGATCTCGAATCCAGCCTTCTTTTATCCTAAATTCGCCTGTAACAGCCTCGATTCCAACATATCCAAATCAAGCAAACATTCCCCAAACTCCATCTTCCGCCATAGGAACAAGTTAAAACCCAAAGATATTCGTATCTTTTTCTTCATTTACTTCTTGGAATTGTAATACCAACACTCTTTCATGGAATTCCACCTTTTTTTTTCTAATAATTCATCATGAATTTTCTTTTCGTTGCTTATAGATGGTGATCCAAACATTTGGTAACATGTTGTATTATCCTGAATCTGAATGTGTGAAAGAATTCCCTTCACCAGAACAACTAAAATATCGAATTCTGATAATTCATCATGAATTTTGATAATTCATTATCAAATTCTGATAATTCAAAGAATTCCACCTTTTTTTCAAATAATTCACCATGAATTTTCTTTTTGTTGCTTATAGATGGTGATCCAAACATTTGGTAACATGTTCTATTATCCTGAATCTAAATGTATGAAAGAATTCCCTTCTCTAGAAGAACTTGTGGGAACCTTTTTGTGTGATGTGGAAGGCCTGGGTCGGCTCACTATTGGGTTCGAGCCCAGCCTAAATTTCCCAGAAGCGAAATCGGGTTTTTGCAAGATTAAGACCAAGATTTTAGGGAAATATAAACTGCTGCCCAAAGAATGCTTCGCGCCGCAGGAAAACAAACTATAACAGAGGAGCAACCGAGGAAGATGAACAAGAACACCAGAAATGTACTTTTTTGCAATAAAATGAATCGAAAAACTTCTTTATTAATTCAAGACTTGTGGGAAACAGATTGGGTGTGAGATTTGGGAGAAAGAAGAAGGAAACAATGAGAGCAATGGAATCAAAACTCAAAGCTATGACAATGAAGGAAAACACTGATTTGGGAGGATTGAGGCTGATTTTTTCTTGTATTGAGGACGATTAGGGTTTTGAAAGCTTTTTGATAAAGATGATGACGATTGTTGTTCTTGATATGGAGATTGTGATACCATTTTTGCTGCTAGTGACCCCTTTTTATAGCTCTCCTCTTGTCCGGTCGGAAGCTTTTTCTAGCAACTAGGGGAGAGCATTAAGCGGTTCAAACCGCTTAAACCGATCGAAACCGACCGTTAATAGTGTCGAAAAACCGCTAAAGCTGTTCGGTCGGTTTAAACGGTTTGAACCGCCGAAACTATTTGTTAGGCGGTCGGTTGGCGGTTTTAGTTTTTCTGTTTAAAAACCGACCGCCTAACAAATATATATATATAAATTAATAATTTTAGTTTTAATTTATAATTATATATAAGTTTTTAATCTTAATGTTTTAAAATAATTTTTATATTTATATTTAAAATTTAGATATAACAAATTTAATTAAAAATGAAATTCATATAATTTTTTTTTAGTTTGTAAAATTTAAGATAGAAATATAAATCAAAACCGCCAAAACCGCCAAAACCGACCGAAACCGACCGCCACCAACAAAAACCGATTAGTCGGTTTCTTATATGTGTCGGTCGGTTTTCGGTTTGAAATCTCTCAAAATTAAAACCGACTAAAAACCGACTAAAAAACCGAAAACAGACCGAACCGACCGCTGCTCTCCCCTACTGGCAACCCTTTGGCTCTTGCTTTTTTATTAATGCAGTGGTGATCGAGCTAAAATTATGCATATTTTTATAGCTATTTTTATATACTTTTTGCCACTTTTATATGTGTTTTTACCATATTTTGCAAGTATTTGTGTTTTTAGTTCTTGAAGATAAGAAAAGTGAAAACTTATTATTTTACACTCTTTTTTGAGCTATTTTAGTGACCTTTTACTCAACTATGGATTTAAAGATTCGAAGTTCGTGTTTGAAGATTTCTTGAAGATATTTTGAAGATTTGAAACCAATTGAAGAATTAATTCAAGAAGAAAGAATTGAAGATTTAGAGTTTATTTGCAAAGGATTGAAGCCAAGCCCAGAAGAAGCCCGGAAGTTAAAGATCTTTGGATAATTTATATGGGATTATATTTAGCCCATATAAGTCAATAATTGGAGTTAAAATCCCAATTTGTGGGCTTAATATCCAAAGGAATATCCAAATCCCGTAATTTCCCGTAACTAGTCCTATTTGGAGTAGGATTCAGCGCAGTTTTGGTAAAAAGGCCATAACTTTCTGTTCAGATGTCCATTTTAAGCTCATGGGTAGCCGTTGGAAAGCTAATTCCTAGATCTACAACTTTCCTTTGTCCAAAGCCCAGTTCTGTCATCTTCAAGCCCGAATCTGCCGTTGAAGTTTCTGCAGAAATCCAGAAAATTCCAGAATCCTATTTTGACTTGGATTCTACTCTAGGAAGACATCTAATCCAACTTGGAGACCAAGTCAAGCCTAAACCGTCCTACCCCTATTCCTCCACTATAAATAGCCACCTCCTGTATCACAAATCACATACAGATAGACTACATAACAAATCTCTCATATAGTTTTATTCTCTTTTTCTACCTTTCTTTAGTTTAGGTTTTCTCTAGTTTTAGAAGGGGAAGTCGACACCTTCTCTAACCATAGACGGGTGCGACAACCCTAGGTTTTCAAGGAGAAGAAATCGTTCCTCCCTAGTTCTGTAAGTACTCTTATGCCTCTCATGGATTTTCCTAAGTCCATGAGTAGCTAAACCTTTAATACTTCTGATCCTTTGGTGAATTCAATCAATTGATTATGGTGAGATTTCTATACTTATAATTTTGTGTTAAGTTCTTGATGATAGTAGTCAAAACCCTGTTTTATTTTATGATTAAATCTTTTTGTGGCCACTAGGATTGATCTATTGCTAGTCAAATAAGGATTAAACCCCGAGTTTGATTTATGGTAACACATCAGGTTTGTTTAATCGCTGCCTGATGGGCGTTTGTCTATCGGAGAGCGAGAAATTTCTCTTCGTATGGTTCTACTTGTAGGAATGTGTGTAAAATTAATTATTCTTAATGTTTTGTTCTCAAGCAATCTTTAAGCCCTAAAAAAGTAATCGATTGCTGAAGGAATAAAAGGGATAACTGCAGCTTTAACCGGCCTCTTATCTAATATACATGTTGGGAAACCTATACCAGTTGTCAGTCAAGAATAAGATGCTTAATTTACCTTTTAAATCAATGATCCATAGTTAATCTGATTGAATTATACCATCGGAGAAGAAGTATGTTTTATAATTATTGTTTGCTTTATAATCTGCTTTAAATCTAGATTTAATTTACTTTGTTTGTTTTTAGTTTAATTGTTTTCTTTATAATTGATATAATTAATCCCCTGTTTTCTAATTGATTTTTTTGGAAAAGATATATTCTTTGGAGAAAGACCTTCACAATTATATCCCTTCTCTGTGGGATTCGACCCCTACTTGCCCTAGCTAGTTTAGTTAGTTTTTGTGGGGATTATTTTTTATGATTGCTGACGACCGATCATAAATTTTGGCGCCGTTGCCAAGGAAGGGAAGTGAAGTGAGATTAGATCCAAGAATTAATTTGCTCTAAAAAAAAGGGGGGTTTTTGTTTTTCCGATTTTTCTAAAAAAAAAAAGTTGCGATTTAAAAAAAAAATTAGGGTTTACGATTTTAAAAAAATAATAATAAATATTTTCTGTTTTTGCTTTTTAATTTTTGTTTAAGAACTGTTACTGCTAATTTTTCTTTTTAGTTTTGTTCTTAATTTTTCTAGAAAGTTACATGCCAAAGACAAGAAGTAGTGGTATTGAAGATTTAGAATTCAATCCTGAGCTTGAAAGAACACTATTTCAAATAAGGAAGGAGACACAAAGCCGATTACAAGAAGAAGAGTCTTCCAATTCAAGTTCTCAACCAAGTTCTCCTAGATCTGCTGTTTCAACATCATCAGAAGACATGGCCAATGAAGAACAACCCAAAACTCTGAGAGAGTTAGCTGCACCAAACGTCAATGCCAAACGCTTAGCCATTCAATATCCAAATACAACTAAAAACTTTGAGATAAAATCTGGATTTATTCAGATTTTACCCAAATTTCATGGTTTGTCTGGAGAAGATCCTCACCGACATCTGACTGATTTCCAGATTGTCTGTGCATCTACAAGTATTCAAGGTATTCCTGAAGATCAATTCATGTTAAGAACCTTTCCGTTCACTCTTATGGACCGAGCAAAAGATTGGTTGTACCTTCTACCCACTGGTTCAATCACATCTTGGACGAGTCTTAAGAAGCTGTTCTTGGAAAAGTACTTTCCTGTACACAAAGCATCAAAAATAAGGAAGGAGATTTGCGGAATTAAGCAACGCCATGGAGAAACAATGCATGAATATTGGGAACGTTTCAAAACATTTTGTGCGAGCTGCCCCAATCATCAAATCAATGAACAGTTGCTGATCCAGTACTTCTACGAAGGATTACTACCGTTTGACAGATCTTCCATCGATTCTGCAAGTGGAGGAGCTTTCATAGACAAAACTCCCGCCGAAGCTTGGACTTTAGTGGAAAACATGGCTGCAAATACTCAACAATTTGGATCTCGAAAAGACTATTCAAGAGAAGGCCCTACAAGAAGAATCAATGAAGTTTCTACCTATTCCACCTCATTGGAGCAACAACTTTAAGAAACAAATCAACAAATCGCTATGCTCACTGATTTGTTCCAAGCGAATTTTTCAAGTGTGCCTAGGGTTTGTGATATTTGTTCTCAAGGACACTATACTAATAAGTGCCCTACTTTGGAAGACAACAAGCAAGGAGTCAATGCCGTGGGATTACAAGGAGCTTATCAAAGGAAGCCTGAACCTTATTGGAGACCTGAACAACCGAGTCAACAATATGGGAATCAAGGTAATTTTCAAGGAAGGCCAATGAATTTCCAAAGACCCAATTTTCAATCTTCACAAGCTATTTCCATCGAGATGCAAAAAATCAAAGAAGCTATGGAGATGATGAGAAAACAATTAGTCAACTGGCTAGTGATATGAGTGATCTCAAGACACAAGGTCAACAAAGGATTCCATCGCAACCAAATGTACCTGCTAGAGAGAATGTTAGTGCAATTTCTTTAAGGAGTGGAAAAGAGTTGAAAGAACCCTATCCAACCCTTGCTGCACAACAACAAGCTAAAGGAGAGCCGAGCTACACCAAGGAAGACAAATCGCAAGAGTCTGTCGAATTCGAGATTGAAGATGAACCTAATAATAAAGAAGCTGCGCCGATTGAAGGATCAAACAAGGAGAATGCCGCAATCAAGCCTAAAGATCAAACCGATTCCAACCTAATTCCTTTCCAATCAAGATTGAAGAAGTCGAAGAAAGAAGATGATGATCAAGATATTTTGGAGATACTTCGAAAAGTTGAGGTCAACATTCCACTTCTTGATGCCATTCAACAAATTCCGAATTATGCAAAGTTCCTCAAGCAACTTTGTACCAACAAGAAAAGATTACAAGGTAAAGTAAGCACTGGAGCTTAATGTCTCTGCTGTGCTTCAAAAGAGTTTACCTCCTAAGTGCAAAGATCCAGGTACGTTTTCTATTACTTGTTCTATTGGAAGAAGTATTATAGATAATGCTATGCTTGATCTAGGTGCCTCTTTAAGTGTGATGCCTTATTCTTTTTACAAATCTTTAAATCTTGGTCCTTTGAAGAACACTGATGTTATTCTGCAATTAGCTGACGGATCTTTGGTTTATCCCAAAGGTGTTTTAGAGAATATCTTAATTAAAGTTGAGCATTTGATTTTTCCTATCGACATATTCATTATGGATATGGAGTATTCGAAAGATCAATGTCCTCTTTTATTAGGAAGACCTTTTTCTCACATACCAAGATTGATGTATTTAATGGTTTATTGACCATGGAATTCGATGGTGAAGTCATCCACCCTAGAATTTCATCTCAAGTGCCGTTGAAATCTAACAATTTTGTTTATGTTATAAGTTCTAAGTTTGTTAAGAAAGGAGCCATTGAAAGAACTCCTGATGCCGAATATGAAGCATTGGAAGCCTTGTCTAAAACAATTGATCCCCCTAGCTTTAAAGAGAAGAAAGATCGAGCGAAAGAAGCCAAGAAGGAGAAAGAAGTCAACAACAAAGAACTTCAATCATCCCTGAAGATCAACCGACCAAGCAATTCAACTGAGAAGCAAGATATAGATCTTAAACATAGAACTAACGTTGGAAGCATTCTTCAGTGCAAAGTGGAGAGTTTTCCCCAATTTTGGCAAAGGTTTAAGAAGTTATGTGCTGATAATCCTCATCATGGTTATGATCAAAGAAGATTGGCTCAAAACTTCTACCAAGGATTAAGAGCTTCTGATCGATTGGCTATCGACACTCTTATCTATATTCCCTTGTTCGATCATAGCACTGCTGACATATATGAGGTATTGGAGAATTTTGCCCAGATGTTAACCAATGCACCAAAGGAAGCTGCTCAAAGACACAGCCCGACCAAGCCCGTGCCGCACAAGCTAGTATGCCCGGCCACAGCCCGGCCATCAACATCCCGAGGCCGGCCAATACCGGGCAATGCAGCCCAAGCCCGTGCGACATCAACCCTTGCCGCGCGTAGCCCGGCTACAACCCGGCCATTCGAGCCACCTGCCCGGATGAGCCCAGGCTTTGCCGCGCCACATGCTCGGATGAGCCAGGCCATTACCGCGCCTCCAGCTCGGTCATGCCCGGCCTTGCCCGCTCAATCCACGCCATGCCCCATGCCATTTGCGCCACAAGCCCGGCCATGCCCGACCTTGTCCACTCTAGCCGCACCACCTGCCCGGTTAGTGCCGGCCATGCAAGCTTCCTACCGAGCCGATACCAAGCAATGCCCGGCCTATGCCGCTCCAACCATGCACAATGCCGCACCACCACGAGCTTATGCCGCGCCATCTCAAGTTTTTACCGTGCCACCACCGGCCAAAAGCTTTTCAAGCCAAGTTACACTCGTGCCACCACCGGTTATGCCCGTGCCATTACCAAATCGTGTTGTTTTAAGTTCTTTGATATTTTCAAGTCTTGATAAAATTCAACTTGAAACAATCAAAATCATTGAAGAAAGTAGATTCATTGAGGACCTGTTGAAGGAATACACTAAAAATTCCTTCACCCTTGAAGAATAACCTTCTTTAAGGCAGTCTAGCCAAAGACCATAAAGAAATGCGCTTATTGGGAGGCAACCCAATAATATTTTTACTAACCCTTAATTTTTCTTTGTTTTATTTTTCTTTTCTTTTTAGGATTCCATACCAAATGAGAAAAAGGAGCTTTCACAATATGAAGAAATCGAATGGAGCTTATGCTTGGACTAAACCCCTAAGTTTTCTTAAACCTTATTTCCATTTAATTTTTCTTGCAATGTACTTTGATTGATTTTTCCTTGATATGCGATTCATATAGATATAGGCTATATAGGTTAATTAGGATTTAAAGATGTATATTTATTTTTGCTTTGATTGCCTATTATTTCTATTGCTTGCCTCTGTATGAATTCAAGTGTGTGAATAAGTGCATAAATTTGAGCATATCTTTTTAGCCATCACTTAAGAGAGACATAATTATACATTGAGGACAATGTATCTTTTAAGTGTGGGGGAGAGAGTCTAACATAGAAGTAATGAACAATAGGATCATGTCACAAATTCATGAAAAAATTTTCGAAAATTTTGATTTTATGCATATATTGAGTTATTGATTTGATTATGATTGATGATTTCTTAGAATTATTAAGAATGTTTGATTTATTGATTAATTTATAGCATGATATCTTATTTCTTAGATTAGGTATAATTGAAGTCTGTGATAAAAGCTTACCATTCATTATTTCTATGATTGCCTATTTTTAGAACTTATGTTTAATTTTTATTGAAACTACACTTATGAGAGTATTTTATGGATATATCAAGAATAAGTGTGGGGGACTATCTATCTTAGAAGGGTAGTTTAAAAATCTTTTTCATAAAAAAAAAAAGAGTGTTTTTCATGCAAGATGAGTAGAGATATCTTCTGCCTTAAAAATAAAAAAAAAAAATCCATTGTTGTCACTCTTCTCTTTAAACAAAAGGAGTTAGTAACCCTTGGGAAGAGGATAAGAGGCATGGATCAGCAGAAGTATTGTCCCTCTAGAGTGCTAGTAGCCTCAAAATAAAATAAAGGGCGTTAGTAACCCCTAAGCATGAACACTTTGAGGTTAGTAACCTCACTTTTCTAAACTTAATTACCCTTTGAAAATCATTATAACCCATGCAAAATTCTTGATTTGTATTCATGATATGCAATCGTTTGAGTAGTGGATATAAAGATGAAGACATAAGCTTATAAAAAGAAGTAGTTATAGGTGTAATAAATGATAAGTGATTAGAGCTACTTTGATTATGGTTACTTAAGAATAAGGATGTTTGCTATATCTTGATCTATTGGATTGGATACTCTTAATATTCTTTGTTATTCTGATTTCATAATTGAATTGATCCTTGATATATGTATTCAAAGTTTTTCAAAAGATTTGAACATAAGTGCATTAGCTTAAGATTAGTGAGTCTTAATTTTAGTTTGTCTACACTAGTTTGCTAGGGACTAGCAAAGATTTAGTGTTGGGGGAAAATATGATCTAGCTAAAATTATGCATATTTTTATAGCTATTTTTATATACTTTTTGCCACTTTTATATGTGTTTTACCCTATTTTGCAAGTATTTGTGTTTTTAGGTCTTGAAGACAAGAAAAGTGAAAACTTATTATTTTTCACTCTTTTTGGAGCTATTTTAGTGACTTTTTACTCAACTATGGATTTGAAGATTCGAAGTTTATGTTTGAAGATTTCTTGAAGATATTTTGAAGATTTAAAGCCAATTGAAGAATTAATTCAAGAAGAAAGAATTGAAGATTTGGAGTTTATTTGCAAAGGATTGAAGTCAAGCCCAGAAGAAGCCCGGAAGTTAAGGATTTTTGGATAATTTATATGGGATTATACTTAGCCCATATAAGTCAACAATTGGAGTTAAAATCCCAATTTGTGGGCTTAATATCCAAAGGAATATCCAAATCCCGTAATTTCCCGTAACTAGTCCTATTTGGAGTAGGATTCAGCGCAGTCTTGGTAGAAAGGCCATAACTTTCTGCTCAGATGTCCGTTTTAAGCCCATGAGTAGCCGTTGGAAAGCTAATTCCGAGATCTACAACTTTCCTTTGAAGTCCAAAGCCAAGTTCTGCCATCTTCAAGCCCTAATCTGCCGTTGAAGTTTCTGCAGAAATCCAGAAAATTCCAGAATCCTATTTTGACTTGGATTCTACTCTAGGAAGACATCTAATCCAACTTGGAGACCAAGACAAGCCTAAACCGTCCTACCCCTATTCCTCCACTATAAATAGTCACCTCCTGTATCACAAATCACATATAGATAGACTACATAACAAATCTCTCATATAGTTTTATTCTCTTTTTCTACCTTTCTTTAGTTTAGGTTTTCTCTAGTTTTAGAAGGGGAAGTCGACACCCTCTCTAACCATAGACGGGTGCGACAACCCTAGGTTTTCAAGGAGGAGAAATCGTTCCTCCCCAGTTCTGTAAGTACTCTTATGCCTCTCATGGATTTTCCTAAGTCCATTAGTAGCTAAACCTTTAATACTTCTGATCCTTTGGTGAATTCAATCAATTGATTATGGTAAGATTTCTATACTTATAATTTATTGTTAAGTTCTTGATGATAGTAGTCAAAACCTTGTTTTATTTTATGATTAAATCTTATTGTGGCCACTAGGATTGATCTATTGCTAGTCAAATAAGGATTAAACCCCGAGTTTGATTTATGGTAGCACATCAAATTTGTTTAATCGCTGCCTGATGGGCGTTTGTCTATCGGAGGGCGAGAAATTTCTCTTCGTATGGTTCTACTTGTAGGCATTTGTGTAAAATTAATTATTTTTAATGCTTTGTTCTCAAGCAATCTTTAAGCCCTAAAAAAGTAATCGATTGCTGAAGGAATAAAAGGGATAACTGCAGCTTTAACCGGTCTCTTATCTAATATACATGTTGGGAAACCTATACCAGTTGTTAGTCAAGAATAAGATGCTTAATTCACCTTTTAAATCAATGATCCATAGTTAATCTGATTGAATTATACCATCGGAGAAGAAGTATGTTTTATAATTATTGTTTGCTTTATAATCTGCTTTCAATCTAGATTTAATTTACTTTGTTTGTTTTTAGTTTAATTGTTTTCTTTATAATTGATATAATTAATCCCCTGTTTTCTAATTGATTTTTTTTGGAAAAGATATATTCTTTGGAGAAAGACCTTCACAATTATAACCCTTCTCTGTGGGATTCGACGCCTACTTGCCCTAGCTAGTTTAGTTAGTTTTTGTGGGGATTATTTTTATGATTGTTGACGACCGATCGAGTGGCTAGGTCTTGGGCTCAAGATGAAGAATCTTCCGATTTGAGGAAGCTAACAATGGCCACTTTTGGATCTTGAAATCAGTCCCCTGTTCAAGTCCTCATGTGTCGCCATCGTCGATGGCTACTCTTCCATTGGAGTAGTCGAGGTTCCTCCCAAAGTCAAAATTGGCTTTGTTTTTTATTCCATCTTCTACAACCCGCTGATTACCCTTTTTGTGTTAAGGAACAACCTCCAAGCATAGTTGTTCCCTTCAAGGAGGATAATCAGGGGAGTTTCCTTCCTCTTTTGCCTCCAAGCCGTAGCTCCCAATGTGCTTCCCACTGTGGGCTTGGTCCACAGTAGCCCTTAGATCTGCAATGAAGATTAATTAGCATTAATCCCTGCCATAAATAGTTAAATATGAAGGAATTTGAATTTAAGTAAAATCCTTCCCTTGGATGCTTTCCTCAGCAGGAAAGTGTGACATGCAGCAGCAGGAGATTGGACTTTGTGCCTTTTGACTTTATGCTTTTGGTTGTGTGATTAGTTGGCAAGACCTTGACGTCTTGGGCCTTTTGGGCCGAAAAGTGGACTTTGAGGAAGCAAGGCCCAACGTATATATATATATATATATATATATATGTGTGTGTGTGTGTGTGTGTGTGTGTGTGTGTGTGTGTGTGATATGGGTTTTTGCTATGTGTAAGTAAAGAGATAGATGGCAATGCCCAATGTGTTATATGTGTTATGGACCTTTGCCATGTAGAGAAAATTGCCCTTGTGTTACATGTGTTTAGGGACTTTGATATAGATGCCTCTGTGTTATGAATGTGCTTGAGGACTTTGAGAGAGAGTTGCCCCTGTGTTATAATTGTGTTTGGGGATTTTGGGGGGAGAGAAATGCCCTTAGGGATATAAGAGATATAAATTTGAGGAGATAGATAACCCAACCTTGAGTATGCTTGGTGGGCTTTTGTGGGCCTTGGATGATCCCCATTTTGACCCCTAACAGAACTATCGAATTCTGATATCATCTAAACCACTAAAGAAATACCTTAAAGATAAAAGCTCATCATCACCTGGAGCAAGCAACTCAGTCAAAGAAAAAGATTCTGATAAAGATGTATGGGGAAAAATATCAGCAGAACTTCCATATAATGATGAAATGGTCAGCTGAAAAGGGAAAAGAAAAGTTTTTTTTTTTAAAAAAAAGTTATTTTGTTTACAATTCCTGTCTAATTTTTTCACCTTTTAACTTAGGTATTACAGTCTGTTTGGTAGGGAGAAAATGGGAAGGAAAGAAGAGGGGCGGAAAGAAATGGGGAAGGAAGGAAACACTTCCTTTGTTTGGTAGGAGAGAAATAGACCTTAATTACCTTGAAAAGACTGACATGCCCTTAACGCTTTGTTTGGTAGAGAGGAATGAAATAGGAAGGAAAGAAAATAGAAAAGGAAAGGAAGTGATATTTCCTCCATCATGTTTGGTAGGAAGGAAAGAAATTGGGAGGGAAATAACAAATTAATTATTTCCCTTGTTTGGTATGGATGAGAAATGAGAGAAAAAGGAATTTTATTTTTACAAAATGACTATTTTATTCCCTTTCTTTGTTGGTTAATATTTATGTCCAATTTACTAGTTTTTACCCTCATCCACTATTTATTTAAAATTTCATTCATTAACAATATTAAAATTTTTCATTTTTATATATAAAAAGGAAGTTTTTTCACACCTAATAGGCTGAAAATACCACGTCTGAATTAATTTGTAGCAAGTTAGAGAAATTTGTAAAAGGAAATAATTTCAAAAATGGTTTATGGTAGAAAAATTCAATTAGTTTGTGGTTTAAATTAATAGTTTAATTCAAAAATCTTGTTTTAAAGCTTACAATTAATTCTTTTGAATTAATTTGTAGCAGGTTAGAGAAATTTGTAAAAGGAAATCATTTCATTCCGCCTAAATTAATTTGTGGCCAGAATAGGGTTAGCGAAGTAAGAAACCTGTTGAATAAATTTGCAAATTATTGCCCCAAAAAAATGCTAAGAGCCCTAAGATTTTGTAGCAACCCATTTCAAAAAAAAAAAAGTAGCAGCCCGAGTTTGAAAATTTGAGAAGCCCGTACCAAAAAATAAATTAAAAAGTAAATTTGTAATTTGAAACAATTTTTAAGGGCACGGCTACTGAAGCAGTGGGCTTCTTTTTTCACCACCATTTCTACCCAACTTTGGGCGGAATTAAATTTTGCAGAAATGGCTTGTCCAAAAAATAAATTGAGAAGTAAATTTGTAATTTGAAACAATTTTGAGGGCATGATAGTCTTTTCAAGATACTGAAGCAGTGGGGTTCCTTCTTCCCCATCATTTCCGCCAAGCCATTTCTCTCCTCCTACCAAATAAAGGAAGTGTTTCCTTCCTTCCCCCATTTCTTTCCGACCCTCTTCTTTCCTTCCCATTTCCTCCCTACCAAACAAACCGTAAAAGATGTTACTAATATAGTAGATTTCGGTAATTTTACCATGGTTGGGAATTGGGATGGAAAATTTTGATAGAATTTAGGCTTAAATGAAAATTGTGCACGCTGAAATTTATATGGACTGTCATTTTGTACCCAACTTTTTTATTTTGATCACTTTTCACCGTAACATTTTTTTTTTTGTTCCACTTTACACCCTGCATTATCGAAAATTCATTAAGTTCCAACGAAGCCGTTATGATGCTTACGTGGCATGCCATGTCAGACAAAATTTGCCATGTGGCATGCCACATTAGCATAAAAGAAAAGAAAACAATAATTTTTTGCCACGTCAACATGTCGCGTGGCATTTTTTGTACACGTGGCATGCCACGTAAGATTTTGTGGCAGCGCCGTTAGTTCCCTGTAACAGAGAATGCAACATGGAACAATAATAAAACATTAGGGTGTGTTTAATCAAAATAAAAAAAAAATGGTGCAAAATAGCAGTCAGTATAAAATTCAGGATGCAAAGTGACATTTAAGCCATAGAATTTATATCACATACTGATACTAATTCCGACATATTCCAACATGCCAAAAAAAAGAAAAAGAAATCCATCAAATTTCATTTTTATTTTCTGTGATAGTAATCTATGTAAGAAAATTTTACAGTGCATTACAGTACCTTACAAGTTTGTCTAAACTTGATGTTTCAGAATTTGGAGTATCAATTGAATTTGAAAAGAAGTACTGTTAACTACCATATACATGTGAAGTTGTGAACACAAGAATTTTATTTTTCATTTTGGGTTTTATTTGGGAAAAGGGAATTCAAAATCTGCCCTTTAACACCAATAAGTGATTGATCGAAATAGTAAACAGGTTCTAATTGATAAAAATGAAAACACAAGTAAAATGCCCCCGAAAGCGTATTTGATGGGAGGGCTTAATCATTCGTTCTCGCTCCTGACTGCGGGTCAATAAAAACTAGGGATACCCTTGGTTTAAAAAAAAAACTACCCTTTAACAACAACTACTGAATCAAATATCCAAGTCCTCAACACAAGGACTTGATTAAGTCAATGTCAACTTATTTCCAAGAATGACCTTAGCCATAATTAAAAAGCATACGTACGGTACATATGATTCCACTGTCCCAAAAGCATACTCAGAAATCTTTAATGTTTGAAGGCACCTACACATAATGGTAGTACTAAATTGTCAATATGGCAATAAAGAATACCTGTCAAGTACCATATTTAGTTTAATCAATCTTTATCATTCCATGATCAATGTTTCCAGCTCAATGATTCCATAATCCATGGACTTTCCCAATATAAAACCTTGAGAAATTCTTATTCTTTTCGTTGTATGGTTGGAGAATACTAATTAAAAAAAGGATTTTAAGAAATCTGCTTTACTTTGCTGCCAAAAAGAGGAATTGTAATGTTTAAAAAAGTAGAGGGTCCCTAGTCCCTACTTCATTCCTTGCTCTCCCTTACAGCTTGACCTCTTAGTTTACCCTTTTATAAGCGAATGACAAGCAATCTCTTCCCTTACCATCAAGTAAAAAAGTTGCAAAACGTGTAAAACATTTCATTCCCAAAGAGGTGACATATAATATACTACCAATAATTAATAATGATTAAGGAATATGAACTGTTTCAGCTTCCTTACTGTCTTTGCTTGAGCACATATTCTCAATTCATTAAACCCACCATTCCTGTCTTTTCCATCTTCACAAGTTGATATATACATGCAATAAAAAGGTAAAGAAACTTCATCAAATTAAGTTGAGATATCAGAAACCGAAGAAGATGCCCAAGGAGAATTTCAAGGTGTGCCTGTGTTGGAGGAGGATATTCAAGCCAAGGGTCCTTGAGCCACCTTTGGATATTAAGAATGTGTTTTACCGTTACTCGCCCGGCGGAAACATGACCGTCGATGAATTGCTGAGGTTTCTGATTGAGTACCAAGGAGAAAAGAATGCCACCAAGGAGGATGCTCAGGCCATTTTTGATAGTCTTAAGCATCTCAACATTTTCCAAAGGAGAGGCCTTCATTTAGAAGCCTTCTTTAGATATCTCCTTGGTGACCTTAACTTTGCTCACTCTCCTCAGAAGGTAATTTCTGTTTTTTTTATTTCCTCTTTGATCAATTTCTCATTGCTTTGATTTGTATAATAATGGAAATTAGCTTCAGTTGCTTTTATTAATTAAGAAGAAGAAAATGTGTTTGAATTTAGGTGCACCATGACATGACTGCTCCATTGTCACATTATTTCTTATTCACTGGCCATAACTCTTACTTGACTGGGAATCAACTCAGCAGTTCAAGCAGTATTGAACCGATTAAAAACGCTCTGCTTAGAGGTGTCAGGGTAATTGAATTGGATCTGTGGCCAAATTCCAAAGGAAATGATGTCGAAGTTCGTCATGGAGGGTATGAAAATACACTGTTTTATCAATCCATTCCATTTTAAAATACTAAGTAAATTCCTTAAAAAAAACCTTATAGGACTCTCACTTCTCCTGTGGACCTCCAAAAATGTTTGCAAGTGATTAAGGAGTATGCATTCAATAATGCTTCAGAGTATCCAGTTGTAATCACTTTTGAAGATCACTTGAATTCACATCTTCAGAGAAGAGTTGCTAAGGTGAGAGTTCAAAAGGATAGAAGCTAACTAATTAATATGGAATTTTTACCAATACCAAACTTGAAATTTTCCCTTTTTGCCATTTGTTCATAAGATGGTCACAGAAACATTTGGGGAAATGCTGTACCGTACTGAACAAGAAAATGTAGAGCAATTTCCTTCACCAGAATCATTGAAGAGAAGGGTTCTGATTTCAACCAAACCCCCAAAGGAGTACCTTGAAGGCCAGACCATAGAGGTGAAAGATAGACAAAAATATTCCAAAAGTACTACAGCAGGGGAAGAAGCTTCAGAGAATGAGAATGGAACATCAAGAAATGATCGTCGAACTAATAGCCGGGTACTTTACAAGTTAAATTCATATAATGCTTCTGATCATGACCATTCATTCATGTACCTTAATTATTATGGTTTTTCATTATTTTGGCTGCAGAATCTACTTGATGAAGAACACATTCAGGATGAAGACGAGGAAAGGGCAGTGCCTCAATACAGGCAACTAATTGCCATACATGCAGGGAAGCTTAAAGGTGGTCTAGATAACTGGCTGAGTGATGATCCTAGGAAAGTCAGACGGCTTAGCTTGAGTGAGCAGGAGCTTGAAAGTGCTACTAAAACACATGGAACTAAGATTGTCAGGTATACCTAAACTTCTTTAATGTCATTGTATAACATGTTTGTGTGTCTCCCTCTTATAAGTTATCAAATTTAATGAATTATTTGCCTAGGTTTACTCAGAGGAATTTGCTGAGGGTGTATCCTAAGGGCACTCGCCTTGACTCTTCTAATTACGATCCTTTTGTGGGATGGATGCATGGAGCTCAAATGGTTGCATTTAATATGCAGGTAAGTGTAAGAACTTTTCAGGTCCAATGAGCAAAGATGTATAACTTCAATAATATTATTTCCCAACTATAAATAAGTTGACATCACAGCAAAAACTACTCATCTTGATTTTTATCAGTCCATTTTAAGGAATTTCCTTAATTTGTGCCAACAGACCTCTAAGGATGATCATGTTTTGATTCTATATATCTAGCTAATAGTTCTTGAACTTGAATCCAAATGCTTGTTGGGAATTGTGATGACTGTCATTTTCTACTTAGTTTTTGTGTCTGAAGTGCTGTAATCCTGGCTTCACTTCTGACTTGTGACAGGGACATGGAAAGCACCTGTGGACAATGCAAGGAATGTTTAGAGCCAATGGTGGATGTGGTTATGTGAAAAAACCCAGCTTTTTGTTGAACAGGGATGACATTTTTAATCCAAATGCAGAATTAAATGTCAAGACTGTTTTGACGGTGGGTGGGTCGAATCGATTTTGCTATCCTTTTCATTTCAACTGCATCATCATTGGGTTATTATTTCTTCAGTCTGAAACTTTGAAAATCCTTGTTCATGTTTACAGGTAAAAGTTTACCTTGGGGAAGGCTGGCATCAGGATTTCCACCATACCGCCTTTGATCGCTATTCCCCACCAGATTTCTACACCAAAGTGAGATTATTAAATTAAATTTCTATATATAACATTTGCATTGTTAACGACTAATTAAATTTAATCTGTCTGGTCTGCAGATTGGAATAGCTGGCGTTCCAGCAGATAAACATATGGATAAAACAGAAATAATAGAAGATGAATGGTTACCCGTATGGAACCAGGAGTTTGAATTCCAATTAAGAGTGCCTGAATTGGCTGTGCTTAGGATTGAAGTCCTTGAGTATGACACTACAGGGAGACCTGATTTCGGAGGCCAAACATGCTTGCCTGTTTCTGAGTTGAGAACTGGGATCCGGACTGTTCCCTTGCATGATAAGAAAGGAAATAAGTATAAACATGTTAGGCTTCTTTTGGGTATCCACTTTGGCCTCCCTTATGACCTCTGACTACTCAGATATGAATGACTGATGCTGTAATGGATTTCTTCTTCTTCTTTGCTTAAAACTTGTAATGAACATGGAAGAATTATGCTTAAATATTTGTCAATAACATGGGTCAGCCTAGCCTATTATCATTGTCCCAAATGCTTCTGCCTTGAAAATGTTTAAATCACCACCTGTTTGTTAATATTAATCCATACCCAAAATGAATTTTAGATGGTATAATAATTATGAATAAACAATTTGGAATATCCAAGACCGAGAAACTGATTACAAGAGTAAAGAAAAACAGAGTGTTACATTAACATTAGCATTTTATTATAGACAAAAATCTGCTATTGACATTCAAGACAAGAGAAAGTACACATGAAGACTTGTCAAACTTTACTACAGGACACAGGAAGACAGAGCACTATATAGTTTTAGCTAATGAGCAAATGAAGTGTTTGAAGATTTTTAACCAGAAATCTCAATGGATTTGACATCAGGTTTCTTCACCTCCACCTTAGGAACAGTAACAGTAAGAACCCCATTTTCCATTGAAGCCTTAACTTGATCCATCTTCACATTCTCCGGCAACCTGAACCTCCTCATGAATTTGCCGCTGCTACGCTCAACGCGGTGCCAGGTGTCGTTCTTGTCTTCCTTCTCAACGTTCCTCTCTCCGCTGATCTGAAGCACCCTATCGTCCTCGATCTCCACTTTCACTTCCTCTTTCTTGAGCCCTGAAAGGTCAGCTTTGAAGACGTGAGCTTCTGGGGTTTCTTTCCAGTCGATGCGAGTGTTGACAAAAGCAGAGGTTCCAGGGGTTTGAGTGGTGAGTGAAGAGGAAGGGAAAGGGAAGTCCTTGAAAGGATCCCAAACGTCAAGAGAGAAAGGATCGAAGATGTTGCTGCGTCGGTTGCCAAAGAAGCTTGGAATCAGCGACATTTTTTTGCTTTATGAAAAACGGGAGAAAACTGATTGAAAGAGTTTGATTGCTGATGGAAGCTATTACTCTGTTTTCTTTCTGTAATTCTGGATGCCTCAGACGTAGGACATGTTTGGTATTTATAGGAAGCGGACGAGGAATCTAGTACTTTCTCGTACACATTTGAGCTTCAAGAAACATGACTTCAGCGATTAAAATTCACGAATGCTCGAGAATTGACTCGAATAATCTGGACTTTTATTTATAATAATTAATAAGTAGCTAGCAAAGATCCACGTCAAATTGGGCCTAACCCCGTATATGGACTCTCAAATGCCTTTGGTCTGACTATTAGCTTATACAAACGTAAAAACCGAACCTTTTGGGCTCCCTTCTGACTACTGAGATATGAATCATATGATTGATGCTGTAATGGGTTTCTTTTTATTTTTCTTTGGATAAAAATCCCGCTCCTCAGCGAGAAACTCAGAGCCGGAGCATACAAAGCCCAAGCTCTGCTAGGACAGCAGTGACCGCTCTTTCAAGCAATACATCGAACACTTGATGCCACTGCCTCGTATCAATTTTTTTGTGCCGAAGCAGATGGAAACCTTGAAAGGACAAACTTCAGGGTCAAAACGAGAAGAACCAAGTGTCTGTCATTGAGAACAACTCAACGGTGGTTGTGTCAGCAATTAATCGTTTGAGGAAACTTACTTAAATGTGCTCTTGAGGTAAATTTTTCTCTCAGTACTTAGTCTAAAGTTTGTATTTTAATACAGTTCCTGTCTCATTTGCCAAGAGTAAGTGACGAGAGAGGGTACAAAATGATATTTTTGCTCTGTTTCCTTTTTATGTTGTTATTCATAGTTGAATTGATTGTATGAAACTCGTCGAGACCAATAATGTGGATGCACCGAGCAAAACCTCTTTTGCAATTGCAAACCATCACAAGATGTTCGCCGCGTTACAATTTATCTCTGTTTTCTTACTCAGACGCTCCTCACAAAAAGACCCCTTTACAGGTTTGCTACGTATCCTTATCTCATTTGCTTACTTTATGGGCTTTGAACCATATGCTTATGACTTATGGTTGACATTTTGAGGTTTTATGGTCTCCTTTGTAGGAGACTCGAATGAGGGACAGGTTTACACTCTATGCGAAAGGAGGTGATGGTGGTAATGGCTCCATCAGTTTTCGCCGTAGCCGCCATGATCGTCGTGGTACAGCTGATGGTGAGTTTTTTTTGTCAATGTTTTGTGTGTGATCCTTCTTTCATATTGTAACATACTAGGTTTTCCTTTCACACTATGTCACTATCAACGCATAACCATGCATGCAGTCATGGAATTAAAATTCTGATGATTTGTTAATTTGTCTCAATTGGAAATAAGGAGTGTTTAACTCGTTAAAACTTTGGGAAAAATTATAGATATCTTACTGTTCTTTTTTCTTTTAATGGACTTGATGTAGGTGGGAATGGTGGAAGAGGTGGTGATGTGATTCTAGAATGTTCCACTGCAGTTTGGGACTTCAGTGGTCTGCAGAATCATATTGTATGTTATCTTCCCTCTCCCTCCCCTTCTCTTTATTCAATGACTTTCAACAATATTGAAACTGTGTAATATTTGTGATTCTCAGAATGCAGGTAGAGGTGGGCATGGAACCTCAAAGAACAAGATAGGAACTCGTGGAGAAGATAAGGTTTAGTTTCAAGCTCTCTTGTTAACTTCAACACGGTATTATCCATTTTTTGTATTCTATTTAACCATGGAAAATGAAAGATTCTTGTGTGTGGCAGGTTCTCCAAGTGCCTATTGGTACTGTAATTCATCTGAAAAAGGGCGAAATACCATCCATTGTCGAACATCGTTCTTCAACTGATTTGGATCCTTGGGAACTCCCTGGTACACTTGCTACTGATCAATCTGAAGTTGACAAGAAATCTGCCTCTAAGAACTCTAGTAGGCCAGAGGACGTCAAATCAGTGCATGCTGCTGGTCATTTTTCATCTTGCACTAAAATAAATGCGGAGCAATATTCATTAAAAACCGAAATAACTGTGGACCAATCAGGAGATGGGCCTGAATCTGAGGTTTTGGAAGAAATTAGGTATAATGTGGTAGAATTAACAGAGCAAGGTCAGCGAATGATTGTTGCTCGTGGAGGAGATGGTGGTTTAGGTAATGTATGTTATCCGAATGTTTCATTGAAGCCTAAGACTAAAAAGTCTGAAGTCCTAAGAGGTCCTGCATTTGAGGCTGAAGCGTCAAATGATGACCGATCCTCCCTTCGTATTGGTTTGCCTGGTTCTGAAGCTGTTCTTGTGCTAGAACTTAAGAGCATTGCTGATGTGGGGCTTGTAGGAATGCCCAATGCTGGTAAAAGTACTCTTCTAGGGGCTATCTCTAGAGCTAAGCCTGCAATAGGCCACTATGCCTTCACAACTCTAAGGCCAAATTTAGGGAATCTGAACTTTGATGACTTCTCAATTACAGTGGCTGATATTCCTGGACTAATAAAGGGTGCTCACCAGAATCGAGGACTTGGACATGCTTTCCTCCGACACATAGAACGTACTAAGGTTCTGGCGTATGTTGTAGACTTAGCCGCTGCAATAGATGGTCGGAAAGGAATTCCACCATGGGAACAACTGAAAGATTTAGTCTTAGAGCTAGAGCACCACCAGGAAGGTCTGTCCAATCGACCATCCTTGGTAGTGGCAAATAAAATTGATGAGACTGGGGCTGAAGAAGTATATGAAGAGTTAGAAAGAAGAGTAAAAGGTGTTCCCATATATCCAGTCTGTGCAGTGCTGGAGGAAGGAATCTCAGAATTGAAAGCTGGTCTTAGAATGCTTGTAAATGGTGATGAGAAATTATCGAACTCGCTCAATGTAGAAAACATAAATGTTGATCCGGCTATAATGTGATTTATGTCGTTTTAACATCATTACATCATTCCTACTCTGTTCCAGGTTTTCATCTCATCTTCATTTCTGTGAGAATGGTGTTATGTGCTCCTACTTTTATTTCCTTATATGCGTTTTGACTGAGTAATATCATATGCCATATATGTTTCCTTTCATCAAACTCCTTTGGCATTTATATTGATGCATTATCAACTTTGAGTAATATCATATTGTGCATTTCTCTCCATCAGCTATCAGGAACATATATTCTTTTGAAAGTTGAAATATTCCACAAGATATTAGCTAGTGAAATGTACAAGTTCTTAAAAGAGAAAAGAATGGTGGAAAATAGCAGAAGCAGAAAGCTTTGTCCACCTTCAGGGGCAATAAACCATTTAAGACCCACCATAACCACATATCCTAGAATTAGTATCGGAGATTAATGTAGCCATGAGAGGTCTAACTCTGCTTTCTTATATATCAAAATTAAATAAATCTTAATATCGTGGATCCCATTTTGCTTAAAGATGACAAAAGTGTCTCCTTTTTTCTCTTGTCCAAGTACTACTTTTGCATCAGATTCAGATAGATTAAGAAACTAGCTGGATAACATCCGCAATTTAAACTAAAATGAGCCCCTAAACCATTGAATTTATTCATATAAGCCCTTACTCATTTTATCGTACTCAAATAGGCTCCTATCTTTTTTGTTTCACCAAAAATGTCTGTCCTTTTTTTTTTTGGTCTTATAATTTTTACCCCCCAATAGACCATATCATTTTGATGTAACTTAATTGTGAAAAAAAAAAAAAAAAAATCAAAGAATTGGGTTTAAATTAAATGATACTCCTCCGATCCATTTTAAGTGTCACAAATCAAGTTTTGGTTTATTTCATAATAAGTGTCACACTTATAAACCAATACAATTTGTAGTATTTTGATCATATATACCCCTAATTAATGGGGAGTTAGGGAGACAGAAGATAAATGTAATTAATAAAAAGGTTAGGGTGTTTAAGTCATTTAAAATACATTTTTACTAAATTTAAGGTGAGTTAATTATTGTCTTAATACGTGTGATATTCCTAATGTGACACTTATTCTGGATCGAAGGGAGTAATGATTTTATTTAGATAAGATAAAACAAATATTATAAGACAATTGTCAAGATGTATAATGACCTAAATTAATTTCTTGAAAGCAGGTAAATTATATCATCTCTTACCTACTTACCAAGCCACCATTAATTCATCCAAAACACTCGTGACAATTGAAAAGGAAAAATATATAGTTTTGAATTTTGGCATCCCTTTCATTACATAGGAATAGAAAAGAAGTGTGCAAGAATTTGTCAAAAGATCGCTTTCATCAGTTTTGATGTCTACAAGAAATGTATCTTAACAGCATGCTTCATGCCTTTTTGTTGCTACCTCTTCTTTATAAATTGACTAAGACAATTGCTTTTTTAATATAGTAGTATTATTTATATTCATTAATTTGATTTCATTATATTCTATTCTATTGATCGAGTCATTCTCTTCCCATAATACAAAAGCTTTCGATATTCCCACAGTTGATGGATTAGAATTGAGTGTAAAAAATACTTCTTAGACGTGAAAATATTGATGTATTTTATTGTCCCACTTTCCTTCTATCCACTTTCATTTAAGTTTATTTTAATGGAGTATAGGTATATATGATTTAAAAGCTTTGTAATCATGGATAACTGACATTTTCTTAATGGACGGCAAAATATTATTACTTAAAGTTAATAATTAAGGATTATCCCATCAAATAATCTAATTAAAACCAATATCTATTTAGTGGAGTAATAGGTTTAATAGTACTTTTTAAAAGTCTTGTGAATATTATAAAAATAAATGTTATCATAATTTTTCTCACTTGTTATAATTTAATGTAACTCAAGTTCAGATTACTCAAAATTAGATATGATTATCGGGTACTAAAAATTTGTACTATCAAAGAAAATATTGTTACTTAAGGACTTTACTTTTGCAACAATAATTCACCAAAAAAAACTTTTGCAACAATAAAAGTACTATTTACAGGAGAAAAGAGATTCTCCAAATTAATTAAGGCTTTAAAGAACAAATTTTGCACCATATAATTACTTCTTGGTGTATGATGACAACAAGAATCAAATTAACCATTGTCCAATTACTTGGAAAGGTTTATTGTCTTAATTGATTGTGACAAAAACAAAAAGTATAAATAATATTAGTAACCTCTCGGATTTGGCTAGGATTATTTTCATTTATTATGTAATTTTCATTGCTGTCGAGTCTCGACAAGGATTCCGAGGAAGAAATAGAGAAAGATTTGTCCGAATGTTCCTTGGGGGTTGGGGAAGAAGGTGATGCAATTTTACACGATACCAAAGACGCCATCATGCAAAGATTTAGCCACGTGTACGGTGGATATTCATTCTTCGTCTCTCCAAATCCACTATAAATACCAGTCCAACTTCTCCTTTCGAACTCACCCCTGAGCTTCTGCATTTGTCTCTGAATTCTCACTTCAAATTTTAATCAATCTCCTTTTTCACTTCGTCTCGCATAGAAAATGTCTTGCAACTGTGGCTCCAGCTGCAACTGCGGTGACAACTGCAGCTGCGGGTAATTATTCTACTAGTATTGTTAATTTACTTGTCTTTTCAAGGAAAAAAGATAAAATCAAGAAGAAAATACTTATTTGATCTTAATTTTTGGTTTTGAATGTCGCAGAAAGAGGAACCTTGAGTTCGGATACTTGGAGAAGACCACCACTCAAACCATCATCGCTGGAGTTGCCCCAGTGAAGATGTAAGTGCATGGATTTTAATTTGGTTTATTCTCCCTTCAATTATGGCGTTAAAAACACTTTTCACCCTAAACTATAATCGAAACCATTTGTCTGGGTTAAATTGTTCTAAATTTAAAAAGTTCAGATGGCAAATAATTGTCCTGAATTTTCAAATTAAGGAGGAAAATTGTCCCGATTTGAAATTCATGAGGCAAAATGTCCTTAGTGTTATAGTTCGGGGCAAAAACGCTAACAAGTCATTTTTATTTTATTACCAAATATTTTGTTTGATATTTTCATGGGATGGGAATTAAAGGAAATTGAAATCATGTATGGTTTGACTTAACTTGCAGGAACTTCGAGAGCTCCACCATGAGCATTGAAACCGAGCATGGTTGCAAGTGTGGATCAAACTGCTCTTGCGATCCATGCAAGTGTTGAGTTTGAAGAAAGATATTGGACAAAGCAGCTGTAGCAGTGGCCTGTAATATTTAAGGTTTTTATGTCATGTCTAATCGAAGTTTGTCATGAATAAGACAGCCATGGCTTTGGCAAATTCCTGTTCCTCAATAGGAGATTTGCTTCTGGTTCATGGCTAGTAATTTGGGTATTTGTTAAATTCTGAAGTACTGAATTATATATAGTCGCTGCTTTTGTCTCTGTATTGGTATCTTGTATATGGAAAACCCGGAAGGGGGGATTGAATTGTTTGGAGTGATCTGTGATCAATATGAATCATCAATGAATATGCACTTACCTCCTTTCATTTGATCTCTTCTTTCTTCAATGTTTATGTTTTGACTTTTTGGGGCTGCTTTTATTTTTGATGATTGAGCCTTGAGAACTACTACTATAATTTTTATTGGTTTTGGGTCATCATCAAGACGAAAATGTTTGCCAAATTGATTGACTATATACGGGTCCATTTGGTATTGTCTTTGTTTCTGTTTTTTTATTGCCAATTTTATGTTTTTTGAAACAAAACAGTAAAAACATGTTTAATAAATTGTTTCTGTTTTCAAAAATTTTGGAAACAGAATCAGTGTTTTGGAAAAAAGTTGAAGAAAAAATTTTGTATTTTCATATTTTTCCAAAACACAGAAGCACAGTCATGAATAGTAATTCACATACATTTTCACTTTTAATTAAAACTTTTTTATTTAAAAACATACACCAAAATTGTATATCCAAACATGTTCTCGTTTTCAAAAAATTGACAACGCAACAAAAATAAAACAAAAACGAAACAAAAACAAAAACAAAAAACAGAAAAACGAAAACGATGTCAAGTAACCCCTAAGGTAGTGACTTCAATATTTTAATCATATCCTTTTCAATAATGAAAAACCTAAACGCTCTTTAGTTGAATTAATCAACCGATGAGATCAAATCCCATCAGAAAAGAGAGTTACTTCCATTGTTCCAATTGTTGAATTAGGGGGAAAATAGATGGAAAATGAAGGGAAAAACTGAGAATTCAGATAATGGAACCATACCCCAAGACTCAAGAGAAATTCTAGCTAATAGTAATTACTCCCTCTGTCCCATATTATCTGTCCACTTCTATTAGGGGAAAAGTGGACAAATAATATGGGACGGAGGTAGTAGTAAATAACATTAACACTTCTTTCCCATCAACTTAAACTGATTTTGTATCAGATTTCATTTTGGTCAATCCAATTTCAATTTTCAGCATAGTTTCTCCAGATAAGCTTAGAAGAGGATCTTCTTAATTTCTTCCATGAATTCGTCGACCTCGACTATGTAGTTTCTTTCATCAATTCAATAATATTCTTACACGAGCAATCTTCTGAAAATAATTGACAATTTAAAGCTACTGATACAAAATTTTTAACCCTTTTGACACTTTAGGGCAACGAAGTGATTGAATCAACATTCAAGCCAGAAATCATATTTCTCATTAACCGAAAGGAAAAGCTAACAATGAACCTGGAAAAGTTAAACAATGTAAACACACAGTGGACAAAGAAAACTCTGTTTCCTCTGTTTTTTTTTTCTTTCATTTTTTTTGATATTGCATTTCATTTTTCTTCTAATGACTTAGCTTAATAGATTTCATACATTCAAAAGTTCTTGTAAATTACAAGGTAAAACAAAAAAGAGGGCATACTATATTATGATTATCATTCTTACAATAACCTAATTAAAACAAGGGATGCAGTTGCAGCCATATCTTTTTCTTTTATTAACTTGTTCTTGTTTGTTGGTGAAAAAATTCACATTATAGAACAACCATGAGGATTCTCATCACTAAAAGCTGAACCAGTTTGATGATTACCAAAAATAGTGGAATGAGCCGGGTGACGATAATAGGCAGGATCGGTGCTATCATAACCATGCTTATAGTAATTGTAAGAAGACGAAGGCGCAGGTGTAAAATATGTCATAGGACCATTGCATTGATGTTGATTGTAGTAGTGACTTGAAAAACTATGGTGTTCTGGATTGTAAGGCAACTGCCACAGCTCGGCTCGCCGGCCGGTTTTCCGGACAGTCTTAAGAACCTTTTTCTGGTCAGCATATCCGGTGACAGTAACCTTTTGCATGCCCATATCAATGTCAACTTCGTCAACACCTTTAAGCTTTTGAAGAGCACTTTTCACCCGGCTTTCACATCCAGCACAATCCATATGAACTCTCATCTGTATGATCTGAAAAAAACAATCCAATAATTCATGAATTAGTACTTAATTAAGCTAGAACCCAAAGTTAAATAAAGATTCATAAGCATATGCTAATTACCGTCATTTTGCTTGCTTGAAACTTGAAAGGGCTTAGAGAAAACTGAAAACTATCTCAAAATTGTGGTCACAAAAGTGTGTATGATAATAGTATATGATATTTGGACACAAAATATGAGTGATTCAAAGTCCACTTATATATAAACCATGGACCTCTATGATTATTTTTTCTTAAATTTTTTAATATGATATAGATAATTTATGCTTTCATGCACCGACTATATTAAACTTCTCAACGGTCTTGGTGGGCAGATGTGGAGGGATATTGAAGCAAAGTTGAGGGGAAACCGGAGCTAATTTGAGAAGGCAAAGCAAAACCATTGATAACTCGGCATTTCCGAAGCATAGTAACATGTTTGATGTTTTGATCGACATGGGCGGCGTTGACATTTAATCATTACATCATTGAACGTTTAAATTAATCAGTTTCCACGTGAAATTAGCATAAGTTGCCATAATTTCTTTGGACAGAAAAAGTTCACAAAATGTTTTTTTATCATGGACGGCAATGATTAGAATGGAAAAAAAGAGAATGAAGATTGAAAAGGAAAACAGAGGTGTTTATGGGCCAATATTAGGCTGCAGGCTTAAATCGGGCTTAATGTGGTCCAAACCTTTCATAGCATTAGCATGTGTTCTTTTTTGGGTTCTATTCATAGCATGTGTTCATCAGTTCATATATGTCAAATGCAGGCCTTGTCTTGAAAATAAGGTAAGCATTGTCCTTTGGATTGGGAATTTATTGGAGAATTGATTGTAGCACCTAATTTAGGGTACTATTACTATTAACTAGATAATGAAATATTGAAACTAGGCGGGTATATATATCTTGCTAATGCGGTTTAAGCGATAAGAATTTAGACTTGTGATGGAAGATACTCGAATTTAAATCTCCATAAAAACTTTTATAGTAGACAATTTCTAAATCTAAAAACTTCAAAGAGACCCTAAATTATCTTAGAGAATTTATTGGAGAATTGATTATCAGCACCTAATTTAGAGTACTATTACTATTAACTAGATACTGAAATATTGAAACTAGGCAGGTATATATATCTTGCTAATGCGGTTTAAGCGATAAGGATTTAGACTTGTGATGAAAGACACTCGAATTTGAATCTCCATAAAAACTTTTATTAGTAGACAATTTTTAAATCTAAAAACTTCAAAGAGACCCTAAATTATTTTAGAGATGAAAAACCTATCTGTAAATTACCATGAAGGTAGAATAACTTATCCTATTCTATAATTTTTATACACTGAGTGTATCCGCACAATGATTTCCTTTCCCATAGATGTGCCATGATAGCTTTGTAGCTTTGATGCATTAATGAGAAATGAGAGTATTACTAATCTAATCAAACTCTATAGAAATTCTTGCCACATGAGCAAGGCTACTGCACGCAACAGCCCAATAAGCATGATTTATGAATTGGAAGATATCACCATCATCATCTTGGGAAGGGATAGAGTAAAAAATCCAAGGGTGGTTTGGAAGTTGAAATTGGCACTTTTTAAATTACCAGGAATCTTTCATTAAAAAATATTATCTATATCTATACTATATATAAAATTACGAATAAGGTGAAACTTTATATTTTCCAATTGTAACTTTATTTTTAAAACATATTTCCAATTGTACCTTTTTTTAAAAATATATTTCTAAATTGTCATTACTAAATAATATTTTAATTATTCCATTATTAATTATTAGATTATATAATACGTATATTAAATTAGGCAAATTATACAATACACCGTCAGTGGTGTTTAATAGACTACATAAGCGGTCCTGAAGGGTGACATGTGTCCCTTAGGGACTACATTGAAATTTTTAAAACTTAATTAATTCAAAAAATGGACATGTGTCAACTCCACAACCCGCTTGTGGAGTCCAAAATTTACACCGCCGTATAATCACCCATTAAATTTTAAGAAAGTCAATTTGGTTTTTTGTTTCCAATGTCCTATTTAATTTGGCAAATTATGCAATACACCGTTGCTGGAGTTTAGCAGACTACACAAGCGGGTCTTGAAGGGTGACATGTGTACCATAGGGACTAGATTGAAATATTTAAAACTTAATTAATTAAAAAAATGGACATGTGTCAACTCCACAACCCGCTTGTGGAGTTCAAAATTTACACCGCCAGTGTATCAAATGATTACCCATTTAATTTTACCTTTTTGTCTTTGTTTCCAATCGTTGTATTTAATTTTGCTTTTTATCTTTGTCTCCAACATCCTATTTGGGCTTAGATAAGCAAATGTGCAATGGGCATTTGCTTTGGATGGTCCAATTTCTCATTTCTATAGGGCCTTTTTTTTTGTCCGTTTTGGTTGGCAATTAGTTTGAATATTCAGATCCTATATATATCTTATTAGGTCATAACTTTATAACTATCTATACTATATATAAAAAGTACAAATAAGGGGAACTTTACGTTTTCCTATTGTATCATTTTTTTTCAAATATATTTTTGAATTGCCATTATTGAATAATAATTTAATTATTTTACTAATAAAATAATATAAATTTATATTCTCCTCATTAGTTAGGATCCAACGTGGCCAATAGGGATGCCCTACATCATCTTTTCATAGTGTGGTTAACAAAATTTCATTAGGAGGTTACTAACATTTCATGGGGAGGTTATCAAAATTTTATAATGTGGTTATCAAAATTTCATATGAAGGTTATAAAAGTCTCAATTTCATAAGGAGTATCAAAATTTGATAGAAGGTTATCAAATCTCATAGAGTGAGTATCGAAATTTCATAGTGTTGTTATCATAATTTCATAGAGGGGTCAACAAAATTTTATAAAGAGGTTATCAAAATTTCATAAAGAGTTTATCAAATTTTCAAAATGTGATTAAAAAAATTCACAGTGGTATTTCTGGGGAGGTTATCAAAATTTCATAGTATGGTTACCAAATTAGGAATGTTATTAAACTTTTATTATGGAGTAATCAAAATTTCAAGGAGGATATCAAAATTTCATATGAAGGTTATCAAAATTTCATAGTTTAGTTTTCAAAATTTCGTAAGAGGGTTATCAAAATTTCATAGGGAGATTAACAAAATTTCATAATGAGGTTATCAAAAAATCATAGGGAGCTTATCAAAATTTGTAGTTATCAAGATTTCATAAGAAAGTTATCAAAATTTTATAGGGAGGTTTATCAAAATTTTATAGGAAGATTTATCAAAATTTCATAGCGAGGTTATCACAATTTCATATTGTGATTATCAAAATTTCAGAGTGTGATTACTAACAATTCATATGGAGGTTTTTAAATTTTCATAACGTGGTTATCAATATATCATATGGAGGTTATCAACATCTCATAGTGTTGGTTATCGAAATTCCTTAGAGAGGTTAACAAAATTTCATAAAAAGGTTAAAAAAATTTATAAAAAGATTCTCGAAATTCCATAGTATTGTTATTAAAATTTCATAGGAAGGTTATCAAAATTTCATAATGGGATCATAAAAAATAGTGTAATTATTATAATTTAATAGAGATGTTATCATAATTTCATATGAATATTTTATTTAAACACGTCATGTAACGCACGCACGTGAAAACTAAAACTAGTTATTATTATTAATGTAAGATTTGTAGAAACTTGAACTAATTAACAACCTATCCCTCTCAACCAACCACTAATCGGATCTTAGAATATATACTGTGTTAGATTCATTTTTTATTTTTTATAGAAAAATGTTGATAACTTTCAATTCAAACCCTGTTTTGTTGCATGGAGAGATGATGATAGTCTTATTAAAATATGGTCAAGTAAACAATGGAGCAGGCAAGCAATATATATATATATATATATATATATATATTATATATTATGAAAATCTTAGAATCTCAACGTTAAGCAATAAGCACCTCAAGAAAAACAATTAAATAAAAATCTCACGTTCATAACAATGCCTGCAGTATCAAACAGCCTGGAAATCAGACTTTCAACCACTGCCCTATATAAGTAAAGTAATTTTTTGTTTTCAAGCTTTAAAATATGCTTCCCACGACCTTTAGCTGACCAAGATTTCATTTAAAAAAACATATAAATACAACTTAGGATCTTGAAAGTAATTGAACCCTTAATTTTGTTGTGACAGGTTGCAGTTTAATATTATTCAACCTGTTTTAGATCCAATCCAAAGTATCCAACCAAACGTTCATATAATGATTTTGCCCTCACGCGTCACCAACTTGAAGAGTAAAGAAAGCCGATGATGTTAATTAGAAATTACCTTAAGCTTTTACATATAAGGCAAGAGGAAGGTGACAGACAAAAGTTGGAGGCATCAAAGATTTTGAAACCGACTCTCTTGCCTTTTAGGTATTGAAAAGAAATCACTTGAGCTTATGGCCGATTTGTCCCCTAAATCAGGCCTTTGATGTTGACAACCATACTTATTACCAAAACCCTGACAGGTGAAAAGCAAGAAATTTGATAAGAAATAGGACAAATGAGAAAAAACCAATTGAAATGGACGTGGAGACTTGAATAATTAACAACAAAATGATCAAGATTCAAGATAATAGGGACCATTTCTTCCTGTGGCTCATCTTCAAAATACCTACTATTATTGATTAATACAACCACATTTTTCTAGTACTACCTTTTTATTTACATTCAAAAAGTAATAACAAGAAGAATCAAGAAATTTTGGGTTTACTACTAATATGGGGGAAAAAATCAATTAAAATACAGTTGGCAAAAAAGAAAAAAAAGAATCAATGAACTCTTTATCTTAAAACTCAATCTGAAGGAATGGAAATTGTTCTAGAAGAGAGACTAGCAGGACTATGTTCACAAAGTGATAATGCTTTCTCCAAACTGGCAACAATGTCTGTCATGTTAGGCCTCTCTTTTCCTTCCAAATTCACACACTGCAAAGCCGTATAAGCCATCAATTCCACCGCCTCCGCCTCATGGATCTCCGGCACCCCAACCCTTCTATCCACCACCGCCCCGAGATCCCCTTCCATGATCCTAGGGCTGGCATATTCCACCACCCCTATTGGCCCTGTCCCATCTTCTTCAATCTTGAAAACGGCTTTTTTTCCTGTCAAAAGTTCTAACAAAACCACGCCTAAACCATACACATCACTCTTTGCTGTCAGCACATTCAATACATAGTACTCCGGATCAATGTATCCAACTGTCCCAACTGCCTTGGTTGACATAAATTCTTGATCAGATTCTGGTCCCATTAATGACAACCCGAAATCTGAAACTCTAGCGGTCCAATTCGCGTCTAAAAGTATGTTTGATGACTTGATGTCTCTATGAATTATAGGTGGAACTGCATAGTTATGTAGGTACTCAATCCCTCTTGCTGCATCTAACGCGATTTTGATCCTCATTCTCCAGGAATTCAGAATGCTACTACTTTTTTCGATGTTGTCCTTGCTATGTAGATGATCATAGAGTGCCCCATTGGTCATGTACTCGTAAACTAGAAGTCTCTCATCGTTTTCATGGCAGAATCCAACTAACCCAACTAAATGCTTATGGTGAAGCCTTGATAACAATGCTAATTCCGAATCGAATGCAGTTTCTTTCTCTTGGAATTTCTTCACTTTTGCTGATGTTTCTCCTCTTTTAATGGCTACTTCACGACCATCAGCAAGTTTGCCTTTATAAACAACTCCAAAGCTCCCTGAACCAATCCTGTTTTCAACTGAGAAGTTGTTTGTGGCACAAGAAAGCTCTAGGAGTGAAAAGTTCTGAGTTTTCTCAGCATGTTTTGATGATGATGACCCACTTCTCTGGC
This sequence comes from Corchorus capsularis, assembly GCA_001974805.1. Lineage (NCBI taxonomy): Eukaryota > Viridiplantae > Streptophyta > Magnoliopsida > Malvales > Malvaceae > Corchorus > Corchorus capsularis. The sequence continues at coordinate 10,286 of AWWV01009732.1, read as the reverse complement.
GTCCTAGCATTCGTGAGCTGTTGCGCTTGATGGAAAATGATCTTAATGGTGGGGCAACAGAATCATTATTATCCACAACATCGGTAATTATATTGGCATCTGTAACCGTTGGCTGAACAGAACTATCTGTCCTGCAAAGCAAGATGCCACAAATTCCTGTCCATAAGCAGTAGAAAATAGTGCAAATCCCTGCAAATGCTCCGATTGATCCCACAATCAAAAATACCAAGGAAAGCCTGTTAAGGCCTTTTCTTGATGGAGGAAATGGCTGCAAATCTTGTGGTGGAATTGGTGGAACTATTGGTGCCAATGGCACTGGAATTGGAAGTTCAGTCTGACATAATCTACAAATGTTCCCTGAACCACCACATAATGTCTCAGAATTTGGATACGTACCGCAATTACATGATGTTTGAACACATGGACCGGGAATTACCATCCCCAAACGAAGATCCGTTGTTGTTGCTGGTGCTGGATTAACCCCATTAGACCATCCAGGACCCCAACAAATCATTGTTAGATTCCTTGTTGTCAATCCACAAAGAAAATTCATACCAGAAACAATGGACTCAAATGAAACATCTGCAACTGAAGACATGTTATTAGCTCCTGATCCCCAGCATTGAACGAATCCATTTCTTCTTTTGATACCGCAGCTAAAATTTGCTCCCAATGCAAAATAAGAGAACTCGAAAGCTGAAGTAGGTGGAACTTGAAGTTGGCCGGATTCATTATTCCCTTTACAAACCAAGAATCCTGTCATAGTCAATCCACAAGCATGAGAATCTCCAGCAACTAAATTTGAGACTGATAAGTTACCAAATTGTCTCTGGATTTCAGCTCCAATCTTATTACCACCCCAACAGAGAACTCTGCTATTTTCCTTCAAAATCCCACAAGTGAAACCACTCCCTGCCGTGATTGAACGAAACTTGAAACCATTTCCGGGTAATGGAAATGGATAACCACCGCTTCCTCCTCCTCTCCAGCATCTTGTTATACCAGAATCAACCTCCCTAGCACAAACCTGATCATCGCCAACCGCCAGGTCAGTCAACGAGACATTGTAGTTGAAGTATATACGCTTTGGACTAAAACTTGAATGCAATAAACTTCGTGTCTCCCAACAATAGATGCTGAATCCACCTGACCTAAGACCACAAAAGAAGCTTCTGCCGCCGGAGAGAGCTTCAAACGATGCATTGGGCAAAACTGAAATGTTGAGTCCATGTTGGTAGCACTGGACTCTCTGGTTTGGCTCACCGGCAATGATCCCACAAACAGTGGCCGTGCCAAAAGTGACAGCCGCCGTGGAGGCCGAGCCGAGGGCAGTAACAACAGCAAGTTCTGTTAAGAATGAAATGATGATAAGGAGAAGGGAAATGGTGAAGGAGAAGGGTCTTAGGATCATTTGAGAGATGGCAGTTTCTTGATCTTCCTCATTGAAGAAGAGTCAAGAAAGAAAAGAAGAAGGAAAAAACAAACAAGAGAATAGAGATGGAAGCTGAGAGCACGATGGGAATGATGAAAGAGTTTGAGTAATAAAACAATACAATACAAATTCATACGAAGTGTGGTCCCTTGGAAACTGGTGATGTTGGTTGAGAAGGGAGGGCACTAGCTCTAGCTGATTCAAACTTTTAGAAATTTTATTTTATCATAGTATTCTGCTATAGACTACTACTATAATAAACTTTAATAGTATTAAACTGTTGGAAACCGTGTGAGAGTATTAATTTAATTAATCATAGTAATCTCCAACCCAAAAAAAAAAAAAAGAGCAGAATTTGGTTGTTACTAGTAGTAACAAGAGGTTAACTTAAGATTACATTGGATCTTTCATCTTTATAACAAGCAAATAATAATGCAAGAATTTTAGAAGGAAATCTTGCATAAAAGCACAACAAAGCAAAGGAAAAGAAAACAGAAATCTTCCTTGTAGCTGTAGGTCAGTTCTTGTAAGTATAAAAAATAAGATAATAATAATACAGGAATTAGGAACAGGAGCTATTTGGTTTATGTTCTGTTTTAGGTGTTGTTTGATCTGTTAGTGATAAGTCACGGGTCTGACCTTACAATTGGGAGCAAATTTTTAAGCTGGTTATACTGTACTTTTTGTCTGGATTACAAGAATGTGATTCATTAATGTTGAAAATTAGCAACTATAACATTTAAATATAACATTGCCACCGGTGAAGTTGAACCCCATCGAAGATCAGTTCCAAACGTACAAGAAAGACCAAAATTTCATCACTCAAGCATTGGTCTTGGGGCTGCTTTGTATGTATTATTCATACAAAACTGTTTCTTGAACTTGAACTTGAACTTGGTATTTCTACCTAAGACGGAGTTGATTTATGACATGGTAGAATACAAGGATAACTAGTCATATGCATCAGCAATTCAGCATCAAGTATAGAATCTTTTCAGTCTTGTCGCAGAGTGGGAATTACTAAAATAAAATAAGCAGTCCGAAAACCCCACTTACCATATTTTAAATTTCATGGAAGGCGATGGGGGTTTCAATCACATCATTCATTTTCAAAAAGCATATGGTAGGTTGGTATTAGGTTAATGAGTTAATCAAATCAATACGATACTCACCAGAGTCTTGAGGCGACAGCCCTTTATACCATTTAATCCACCACCTAATTTACAGCTTGGAACTAAACTCCATGGAGATTTCAGTTCTGTCCTGCCTGAAATAAAAGCACAATTCCAGGATAGCTGCCTAGATAAATCAAGAAAATACAAGGTTTTCTTTAATCCGTCGAAGAAAATAAAATTGTTCACTTGATAGAATGAAGTAACTTCTTACATCCTTGATGTCACTAATCTGATAGTAACGCAGTGTATATTTCAAGTAGACATCAGAAATGCTTAGATATATGAAGTTTGATGATTTCAGCTGTAGTAGGCTGGCCATGGCACTTGCAGTAAATTGTATGATACCCGGACAAGAAACAATTGTAGAGTCCGATCTTAGTCCAAGCTTAGCGTTCATAAAGATCGTTTTCTTCAGGGTTCGTATCAAGAGACTCGTATGAATAATCTTCATCCTGATCTTCCATAGTTCTTCCAAAAACAAACCTCTTTGTACCCATTGTTGTAAAAGGCATCAGACCAAAAGCCCTGGCGGTCTTGATCTCCCTGGCAAGCTTCCTCTGGGCCTTGGCACTAATACCAGTCTACGAAACGAACCAAAAGGTAATAAGTAAAGGAAAATGTACAACCAACTGTAGGTGAAAACAGACCAAATAAACACAATTAGCACTACAGATTACCGAGCTCCTCTTGACGATAATACCAGCATCTGTCAAGAAGTTCGCCAAGAATCTTACATTCTGCCCAAACCATTAGATGCATTGTAAGTAGTTGCAGATAATGGAGGCAACAAGGTAGGAAAAACTTGAAATGTATTAACAAAAGTTAATCTTTCAGAGAAGTGAAAAATGAAATACAATAGTAAGGAGATTGATTCTGCATTAACATTTGCAAAACAACAATTCAATTCTGTTTAGACTCAGAAAACAAACAATTATACTAAATTTTGATATGCTCACCCTGAAATCAGCTTTTTGCAGAACTTCCTCTGTACTTGTTTCAAACGAGTCTTGTGGGAAAGGTTTTTGTATTCCTGGCTTTGTAAGATCAAGATCCTGCATCATACCACAAAAAAGTTTGAACGAAAGGATGATGTTATAGCATAAAAAGTAACAAAACACTACCAATTATAGTGGTTTCTAGATGTTAGAAGCGTAATAAATCCGCACAATCACTTATTTCTTTTTTTTCTTCTTCTTTTTCAATAAAAGTTCCATGGACATCCACTCTCAAAGCTTATGTTTCCAATAAACATTATTCTTAAATCATTAAACTAGTTGTAGTTTGCAAAAGTCATCTCACAGGATGATGGGAGATTTTCTTCTATCAGAAGTAGGCATGTATTCAGAAAGCAATATAATTTCACAGCCTTTTGTACCAGTGCTTCAATAGATTGGATTGAACTATTTTCTTTGTATTAAGATTTTTTTAAGGGGAAGTATATTGAACAAATGAAGGTTATACTTCTATCCTTGGTTTCTTAAGAATTACAATAATTTGATTCACCAAATGACTTTTAAGACCATTCATACACTGTTGTTTATTAGTGCAAATATGATAAATCATGAAAGATGATTTGAACCCTATCAACCATTCTAAACTGCTTGCAGACACATGCAGATTGAAAATGTTAGGCTAAAGAATCAGAAACTTCTCTATATTTACTAACTAATCATTCAGGAAGCTAGCAAAACACCAAAATATTCTAACTACTCATTCTTCAACAACCTTCAACAATTCCTGCATCAAATTGATTGATCCTTTATTTAACTCGAGCAGAATCAAAACCAAAATATTAATGCCAAAGATTATAAATGAGCATGAAACAAGTGGAATTCAATGGGGGAAAACCTAAACTTAATTTCAGCATTTCCAAAATCTTAAACAAGCCAATAAAAAAATGATAACAATAAACAAAGATTGCTCAAAGACCACACCTTAGGTTCATATGTCATTCCTTCAATGAATTCAACATCTGGTCTATACTCCACCTCAAACTCCTCCATGTCACTGTCATCCTCAAACTCATACTCAAAGTTAGTGGCTGCATTCCTCAACTTCCAGTCCATTCCATCTGATAACGTAGTGAAACTCTCATCCAAGCCATCCATTGTTGAAGATGACTCGTCTTCATTTTCCATTGCAGGAGCATAACGGTCACGTACCCCTCTCATCTTATCAAACTTTCGGTAAAAAGATTGAGCCTTTAAACTATCCTCAGAAGACCCACCAAAAATTCTCCGTTCAAAATCATCGGCGGACTCGAATGAGTTGGAATTTCGATCTTGCCCATCAAACCCATTTCCTGATTGAAGATAAACATATAAGATTTGTGATGAAAGGTAAATTTCTATTAAATGGAATTTGCAAAAGCAGCGAAAAAGTACCTGGAAATGATCCTATTGAGAGAAATCTGACACTTTGGAGACTCTGTCGTGGGCGTGATAACCCACCTTCAAGTGAACGCAACAGAACTCGAGCAATTCTCATTTCTGGTAATAACAAAAAATCAGACACACGAACTTAAAAATCAAAGAAGAAGAAGAAGTCGTTAAATGGAATCGAATGAACTCTGTAGGGTTTTGCCCTTTTGAGGTTTTGGATTTTTCCCCCTTTTGTTTTTCTTTTGTTTTTGGATTTATTACTATTTCATTTGAGTTGGGCTTAGGCCTTGAAGATTAATTTTGTTGAACCCACCCAGGCCTCGATATGCCCATTAGGATCTCATAGTGAACTAAGCCTACACCAAACTCAAGAATAATATCTTGACCTATTGATCCAAGGTCAAAGTCAATTAATCCTTCGGAGATCGAGAATGTTAGATCATGGATTATCTCATTATTACTTAGAAAAGCAATTTGAATATATGCTTTTAAAGAAAACTAACGAGGTTAGATTATTATTAGTTACATCAGTTACGTGGTTTGGTGATTGAGTGTTAGACTCTTAATTTCAGTCATTAGGATTTGGTTTCTAATTGTCTTAAGTACCAAAAAGGAAATCTAACTAGGTCTCGGTAGATTATCTTTGTTTCTGTAGGGTTCTTTTTCTTTTTTCTTTTTTTTTTTGTAAAGTTGTTTTAGTAATATCACTTATCACCCAAATATTTTAACATGATATATGGTTATATCCAATTCCAAATCTTCCTCAATATATAGATCTTAAGTAATAGACGTTGAACACTTTTCCCTCTTGTGGTTGGAAGAATTTCTTCTAAAAAAAAGTTAGCAGCAAATGGGAAAAAGTCCAACAACAAGTAGCTACTTAAAGATGGGATTTAACAATTAAAAGTACTTCACAACACCCAAATATGCTTACTTTGTGGCATAGTAGTTTTCAACTTCATATCATATATATATCTAGTGGAAGATTGAATATGTTCAACAGAATCTTACAAATCCAGCAATCCATCAAACAGGGAGCTTCACTTCACTTTGATATCAAAAAAGCAATAAAACCTATATTGGTCCCCCCACACACCGGCCCATTTTCATCTTTCATAATTTTTTTCTCACACACTTTTTATCCCTTTCCTTTACTCATTTTCTTCCATTGAGAAAAAATGGTGTCACATCAATAATCAAGTGTCTATCTTATTGTCTAAAGTTGGCAAATTTTGCTTGCTAAGTGCTAACCTTGTTTGTATAATTTTTGAAGTGGGTTTTTACTTGAATGATGATTCACTCTTCTCCCTCTCAAAGGCCAATCACATTCTTCTCATGTCCACATCATAAATCAAACCCAATATACTTTGATTTATATTTGAGTATTACATTTACATTACTAAAGAGTGTGGACAAAAACTTTTTGAGTCTTTGTAAAGATTTTAGGATCTTTGATGATTGATGTTTGTGAATTGTGAGCCCTTGTTGGTTCTTAAATAACATAATCTTTTCCATGATCTTTAACTTAAAGCAATGCAACATTTTGTTAAAGTGATCTTATAGTATCTTATAAAAACAATATTATTAGTAGGTTTGGAACTTGTTCTAAAAAAAGTCTGAAAAAAAGGAGAAATAAGACAATAATATGTGGAAGGTTATGAGGGTAATTTTATACCCTAGACTAGATCATCCATCTTGCTATCTAAAGAAGAAAAGAAAAAGGGAACACTTTATAATCAGCATCTTTCTATTTTTACAAATCAAGTCTATTATGAATTATTCCATTAGAAAGGAAATAAAGGGTATCCCATTTTTAACAAGAACTTTTGGCCAAAAAAAAATTAACAAGAACAAGACAAAATATGTCATGAGGGCTTCCGTTCCTCCAAAAGACACATGCCAAATTTCAATAGTACCCAATTTTATTGAAGTTGCAAGCGAAAGCTACTCTTTCAATTTCTTTTCGCCCTTTCTAATACATTTTCTTAATTTTAGTATACAAATATACTATGATGACAAGGTAGCTTATAATCTCACATTAGGAATACCATCCATATCATATATACTAACAAATGAACTAGGTCCAAAGGGAGATTATAGAGTATCGCAGATTTCATGGTCCTGATAGCAACTCTAAGCTAGATTAGTTAAGAAGTTGATACACTCGTTATACGCTCCTAATATATATGACTGTTGCGCCAAAAATCTTTTGATAGAGTTTCTGCGAAAATTACTTAATGACAGCATGAGGGCGTGCTAGTCAATTTGCTGAAATTGACAAAGAAACTAGGTTGAAAAAAGTAAAAGAGATTAGAGCGATTTGTGGGGACTGGATCAAAGTCACACTGAAGCATTTAAATCATCGATCCACTAGATTGACTTCCAAAAGTGATAAACAAGGGGGAAGGACAATTCAATTGCCGTCTTCTCTAAAATAAACAAGAGATTTTGTGTTTAACGTCCTTGGACGAGATTGAACAAGAAAAAAGTAAAGAACGAGTAAGAACTCGTGATGAACATGAATAAAAAGGCGATGGGCCAGAGAGAAAACAAGCCGGAGCTTGAAGTTTATTCCCGGAGGAAGCGTCAAGTGCAGGACTTGATTTTTGAAGCTTGGAATGGTTCCTTTATATAGGGGGCGGCCTGGGCCTTGAAACTGGCGGGCTTCTACTTGCTGAGGAAGTAATTTACTTGCTGAGGAAGGCGAACTCTTCTGATTGGTCGGAGGAAACTTCCAGGAAGTTGCAGTGGAGCTTCCTTCTCCTTCTGGTGCTGCAGCAGGTGATAGGAAGGTGAGGAGAAGGATGTGAGGTGTCCCTCATAGCTATAGTCGACTTCCTCCTCAAAGTACCTAGGTAGTATGAGGTACCAGGTAGTATGAGGTGATAGGTTGCATCTGCTGTATCAGGTGTAGTCCTTGTTGCCTCCATTGAGCTGAAACTACTAAATTGGCTAAGAGGTGACCATGGAGCATGAGAGATATCACCTAGGCCACGAAATCCTCTATACTTAGCCATATTTATGCCTTCCAAGGACGAAAATACCCTTTTACTGAGAGCTATGGCCATACTAGGGTGATAAAGCCACTTTGTCCTTTACTGAAGAAGGTGTAAAAGTCACAAACGACCTTGGATCAAGCTCAAACTTCACCAGTAGGTTTCTTATATCAGCCATAGACCATGGTTAAAATATTGGCTTATTATGAGCTTTCCTTCATAGTGAACCGAGCTTCTCACCTCAAATTGTCCTTAAATGAAAAACTAGCATAAGTTTTTCATTCTAAGTCTGAATGAGCTGAAATTTTTCCAAGGGTCTTAGAATATCCGCATAAGACTATGGAAAAAATTCTAAGTAAAACCGAGCTCCCCTTGATGGTGAACTAGGTTTCCACCCTGAGTTGTCCTTAAATGAAAAACTAGCATAAGTTTTTCATACTAAGTCCAACGAAGCTGATTTTCCACCAGTATACTTAGATTATCACCATAAGGCTATGGAAAAAATCCAAGTGAAACCGAACTCTCTAACATAGAGAAGTTGGTTTGTCTCCTCAAACTGTCCTTAACTGAAAAACTAGCATAAGTTTTTCATGCTAAGTCTGTTTGAGATGAAATTTCACCTAGATGACCTATGTGTATCAAGGAACATCATGGTAAAACCCCTTCATGGAGCTGCATCCCCTAGGTAGTACTTATCCTTTGATCCTGCCCTTTTGTCCTTAAATGAACAAAATGCAAGTTTGTGTCTCCGGGGAGTACTGATAGTAGGGACGGCTTGACCACTGTACTAGGGTGGTCATGTATAAGGGTGGTGAGTGATAATATCTCACACCTCCCTTAGTTCAGTAAGTGCTTCTCCTGCTATTATTCTCTTACTCTCTGCCTCCTCAGTGCAAGGGGTGAGGAGACTGCATCCTATGACTATGATAGGCATATGGCGGCCTTCCTTGGGTATGGGAAAGACTTAGATTATTTTATCCCATGATATATCCCCCACCTGCATGGTCAGGTAGTATACAACTCCCTTCCTTACTCTCTACCTGAGGTACCAGGTTGCTGTATCTAAGGAAACTGCACCCTTGAGACTTGCTGCACCACATCCCTACAGGTAGGGGCGGCACATAGGGAGTAATTAATGATAATTATCCTAAAATAATTATTATTAATTAATTTAATTATTAATTTTGGCCTTTATTCATTAATTACAAGATTTTTTTTAATCAGGGTGGTATGGAGACTAAGTCCTATCAGGATTTTTGATCAAATCCTGACCACTCATCTTGATCTAATACATGCAAAGACCAATTTACCCTCAATTGTAAATTGAGGTATAAACAATGCCTAATATCGCTTATCCAACATTTTTACACTAGTGCGTAGTGACTAAGAATTATGGAAGAGAAGAGAGGTAATGAAATTAAACTAAAATATCTATAAAACCTCTAACCACAAATGGTGATTAGTGATTACTACGTGGTGATAAGGCCAAAACTTATAGTCAAGATTCAATATAAGTGTTTCAATGACTTTATTAGTACTACTTTTAGCAAAACCAAAAGTACATGTTAATCGGCTAACCCACATGATAATTATAATCGGTTATGATTATATATATGTTGGAATCCCCTTTAATTGAAAAGAAACTTGAATTGGCTACATGTGCAAGTGCAAAAAAATACAAAGAGGAAGGGCAAATTGCTCGAGTAACTAATAGATCCAATTTTAGGTATTTTATGTACTAAAGTAAAGTGTCCATCAATGTGATAGTGAAGCCCTTAATATGGAAAAAAGGAATCAGATACACAACATTAGTACAATTTGGTGTATTCAATTATCCAAACATATCTTATGGTGGATTATTAAGCATGACATTAACCAATCAATGGCAAAAGCCAGAAAGAACCAAAAATGAAAAAATAAAAAGAAGTTATTACTATTTATATATGACCAGAAAGACCTAACAAACATCTCGAGTACATAAGAATGGCAAAAGCAACAGCGGGGGATTGTTTGGTGTTTGATGTCTGGGCTAAAAACAGAAGAAACATAGTGACAAGTGCCACGCTAAACATTGATTTGGCGTCGCCCAACCCAAGTACTTCAATAATTCAAGCCAAGCTACTTTATTCGGAAAGTCGGGTCGGATAAGTTTTGGCTTCAGGCGATCGAGTCGGGTACCCGTACTCAAGTGAAATTTTACCAGCTATAATAATATGCTTCTTTAGGATAAAAATTAGTAGTATATTTAAGATTTTAATTTTAATTTAATTTAAATCATATTAGGTCACGTGCAAGGCACACA
>AWWV01009731.1:0-111450 GCA_001974805.1 Corchorus capsularis | reverse complement strand
AAAATCATGATTGGGTGTTGTTCTAGAAAATAAATTTTGAGAACTTTTCNGTTTGGTCTCCATCATGAATTTGTAGCTGGTCTTAAGTTGATTAACAGATGTTTCAGTTAAAGTTGTCTTAAAAAGGAAATGTCGGATATTATACTAATAAGAAAGTTGATGGGATGTTAAGGGTTTCAAAAAGATGGATCAAATTATTAGTGAAAGAATGTTGAGAATTTAGAAGCATAATACAGAGAAAACGGCACGAAAAACTAACACAAATTTAACCAAGCTGCGACATTTGAGATCTCTAGATCATTCGTAAGAGAAGGAAGCAGCTAGAAAAGAACTTAAAAGCCAAAAAGTAATCCTGAAATATGGGGTAAATATGATGATTAGTTATGAAGCATATTGTAAACCCATGTAAAATATGAGAAATTTATAAAAAAGCAAAATGTGTTATATGGATCAATATATGTACTTAAAAAGACATGAAAGGACTTCGGATTTAACAAAGAGAATAAGATAACAACCTGAGCTTGATAGCAATCCCCCAGTTTCACCAAGTCATTGTCTAAATAATTAGAGAAATGCAGCCTCCAAGTTAGTAAAGACACTAAAAATATAAAATTAAAGGATGAAAAAAACTTTGTGCGAAAAAAAAAAGGGTGAGAAAAACTATTTAAATGGATAGAATACAAAGGAAACTATTTTATCAACTCACAAGTGCCACGCTAGACATTGATTTGGCGTCGCCCAACCCAAGTACTTCAATAATTCAAGCCAAGCTACTTTATTCGGAAAGTGAGATTCAACAAAAGCAATAATAATAATCACTTAGATCCTCCTTTCATTTCCTTTCCGCCCCTATTATTGGCATTGCCACCCTTTCTCTCACGCGCTCATATTATTATATATCCTATTTTTCTTTTTCTTTTTTCATTTAATTTCATTTTACAAAATACTTCTAAATTTTAGACTATTTATTAGTAGTTACAACTCCTCACCTCAAATAATATAATTTGGGAGTAACATTTTACTAAAACAAGTAGCACTATTCTTACTTGTTTTTTGCCTACAAATTCTTGGTATTAATCAATCATATTAAGGCTCCCTTTGTTTCAGCTTAGCTTATAAGCAGAAGCTACTTAAAACCACTGCATAGGAATCCTCTAGTGAAAAAAAAAGTAATTTTTTTCATAATTTTCTGTTGACACATCAGTCAAATAAAGGAAGCCTAAGTTCCAATAAAGAAGATTCTTCCAGTGCTTCCACATCCGGGAGTCGTCAAACTTTATGTGGATGTTGCTGAATGCAGATGAAATTTGTCGACATACGGAGGGGGAATGGATGTTTGGTTATAGTTATAAGCTCAGTTTTGGATATATCATCACTAAGGTAGGACTGTATGCAATTTACTCTGGCCGGCATATATAACCTGAAAACATAATATTAAAGACATTATTTTGGATTCAAATTCTCTCCTTGCTATCACCAAGGTATTGTAATCCAATCAATCTTCATATCCTTTTTTTCCAATATTAGCAAGTGCCGAGATTGCTACAAAGTAGTTGGAATTGCGCCTTGGTCCGCACTTAATCGTGAGACTAATATATGCCATGTCATGACTATCTTATAATTAGTTGAACTTATCAGGACTATATATGGGTTATGAAGGATAATCCGAGTAAGATATACGATTAAGTGTTGCTAGAGCGAGGACCATTATTTAGTAAGCTATCTTTGATCACTCTTGTGTAAAATAAATAAATAAATTAACATAAACAAATCTTGAACCAAGCTTATTAATAAGTGAATTGCCAAAGGCTCTTTATTCATTCACTTAATAATAAGGTGAAAAAGACGATACAACCCGATGGATATTTTTGCTGATTCTATGACACGTCACACCAAGCAAACCTTCCATTGGTTCGTGATATTTTACGTGGTGAAGACTGAAGAGTTGCAACAAGTTGGGGCTGTAAATAACTCCAAAATAAGCTGTCACGAGGGAAGAGCTTTTCGAAGGGAGAGAGTCTCCCCCACAGTGGCCCCGCTCTTCTACCCCTTTGGCGACTGAGAGGCCCAAACTTGTGAGAAAGCGATTGGGAGATTTGGCCGAGCATCCCTGGCTAATGGCTATCTCTAAATTATAGAAGAGAGAAGAGATGGGGTTTAATTCAGTGCTGCTAGCCTGCTACGTGGTCAACTTGTTTTTTTTTTTTTCTTTTTCCCCGTTATAATCAGTCTCTTGCTATCGTTTTTAAGTAGTAAAATAAATACTAAATGATAGGAGTGACTAGTGAGTAATTAGAAATAAAATAGTAATTTGTAATCAAGGCGGTTGGATTAAGTAGTAAACGGTTCTAATTTAAACAGGTCTGAGGTTAAGTCTTATGTATGCAATCGTCCCATTGGTATACTAACCTACCAAACCTAAGTGCGTAACTTGAATCAAATTCGGATTATTCAGAACAAAACTGTGAATACCGAATGAAAAACTAAAAGAGAAATTAAATAATTTGTTGCTTCTCAAATTGTTAGGCACTTATTCATGAAAACAACATGTAGAGACACGAGTTGTAGTAGGACCACTTGGGCACATATATGAGCTTTTGCAAAAAGGCTTACTAAAATTAGTTGACTTATTAGACACATACCCAAAAATTATTCTCGCTACCTAACTATTTTTCTGCTAACATTTTAAAGGTTCCTTTTTATTGGGTATGGAATCAAATTTACCCAATTATCTTATCAACTTTGTGGTTTTGTAGTTAATTTTCTTCATATCTACTTGATGGGTGCATCCAATTGCCCAAAGCATAGTAGAACATGAGATTGATGAGTAAATTGCTTTTCATAATAATAACTTTTTGTATGTATTTAGGACTTGAAGCTTATTGGGTCTAGTGGAGTAACTATTTGGTGTTAGGAGCAGCCGAGCAGCCAACTCTTTTATAAGTTAAGAAAAGATTATTCTAATATAAAAATTAGACAAGGCTATGTGTACTATCCCTAGACACACTACTCTTATACATTATCATTTATAATCGTTGGATGTGAGTTTGATTTGAATAACAACCGTTGGATATAGGTAGTGTAGCAAAATAATGTGGTTTATGGGGATAAAAATCTTCTGCCCCCATTTTTGGTGCCCCATTGTGTCCCATCCACCAAATAATGACACATGTCCTTTTTCAGTTTTTAATGTTATTTCTTGTTTGCCTAGTTAAATTAAAATTTATATTTTCATTCCAAAACCCTATGGGGAATGTATTAAAATTTAGGGCTAACCATTATATATAATTATTTGTTGTTAATTTGGGGCTAAACCTGGTTTTAATTGAGATTTTTACTGTTTGTTAAAACTCGAAAACAAACAAGGTATAATATTAGGGACACGTGGCATAATTTGGTGGTTGGGGCACAATGGGGCACCAAAAATGGGGACAGAGGATTTTGATTCGGTTTATGGTAGTGCAAATAAATTTATCGTAAAAATTATAATAAACTGGTTGGACTCCTCTATAAGGTTATATATACTAAATGTTATTTGAAAGACCCATGAAGTTTACCAAAGGCTCCTTTTGAGGATCGATGATGAGGCTCTATTTGAACTTTTTTTTGTCATTTTCTGTCTTTTCTCAATTGCCAAATTATTAAAAAGACCATAGGTTAGTTTCTAACCAGTTCTTGCCCTTGAGCCCTTTTTTGTAATTATCCTTTCCTTTCACATAAATATTATAATAAATCCTATCCCCCTTAATTATCTAAAATTGTAACCTCTCTTCAGGCCTTTCATGTCCATATGAAGAAGAGAGTAAACTTAGTTTTTATTTAAGTGCTAAACACTTTAGAGGAGGAAACAAAATTGAAGTTATTGCACATGTCCATGTACAAACTAATATTTATTATTTATTGCTAATTTTAGGGCATATGCTCGATATTAATAGTATAGTCTTTTAAAGATGCAACACATTTAAAATCATAGTACTTTCAAAATTTCCTACGTATTAAACAATTTAATTCGAATAGAAAATTGTTAAAAAAATATATTTCTGAACGTCTGACGTGCCAGCGCGGGCCGATCCACTTGTTTAATATTATTTGAGTATACCCCAAAGGCATGCTCTTCTCAAAACTAATCATATTCATATCAACTAGACTACTTTCCTTAAGGTCAATCAACGTCGAGCATTTTGAAATTTGAATTGTTAAATGTTATTTTTATATGAATTGCCTTCAGTTTGGTGTAGTTTGGTGTTGTTAAGGAGTAGCAACAGTTTGGTAATGTAAAAGGAGTAGGAAAAGTTGAGTAGCAAATTTTTAATGCAATAAATTGATTGATATGAGATATGCTCTACATTGAGTAAAATGGAAAGAGGAAGTCTTAGAATGAATTCGATTCTGTTGAATCATTCTGGTAAGTACATTGTTGCAAAGGCATAGACATTTTTGCTAAAAAAACCGCTTCAAAGTTACATATGCTTAAATTGAAAAGACAAAATCCATAAACATTTACTATACTTTAAAAAATAAATAACAAAAACACCAAAATTGAAAACATAAAGCTTGTAACTGTGGCTTGTTTTCCTTCACTACCCTAGTTGATTGCTGCTATTACTTGATGGATTTCCTTTTAACCTGGTGTGACCTTATCACCCCGTTTTAGTCTTTTCTCACATGACTAATTACTAAAAAGTCCTACTAATACTAAGAGGTTTCTTTACAATTCATTGGCTTTGTATGTAATTTTATAATTAGAATGCAATTAATAATTTTCCCACCATTCTTTTGCATTAATGTTTTAGGCTTAAGTTCCCGGTTTTAATGTTTTCTCTTGTCATTATTGTGCATTCATGATGACAGACCCTTCGTATTCCGGAAGAAATTTGAACCGGTGAAAGGCAATGGAAAATTAAAATTAAAACCAAAGGGCCTGTCATCATGAATGCACAATAATGAAAAGGGAAAATATTAAACTGGGAACATAAGTCTAAAACATTAATGCAAGGGAAAAAATGGTGGGAAAACTATTAATTGCATTCTAATTCTAAAATTACATACAAAGCCAATGAATTGTAAACAACCCTCTTAGGATTAGTAGGATTTTTTAGTAATTAGCCATGTGAGAAAAGACTAAAACGGGGTGATAAGGTCGCATCAGGTTAAAAGTTAGAATGAGCGTTTAGTAATTTCACGTGGTTACAAAAATAATATGTAGAATATATATAAGTGCAATCTATCGGCTCTTAAGAGATACTATCTCCAATCATATAGAATGTATTTTTGTTTTTCTCATTTTACATATTATTACACACATCACCTAAAATACCACAGCTTCATTTTTTGAACGAACTTCTTGAGTCCTATCGATTTTGACCATTGGAGATTGATAAAACAGTCTAAAATCATATATATTCTCTTGGTCTTACGTATATTTAGAAGTATAATTAGCATTTGGAGTTAGTCATCTGGTGTTTAGGCTGATGGTATAGTGCTGAATTTTTAGTTCTAGTGACTAGACTTCGATCCTTAGTCATCTCAACTCTCAAGTACCAAAAAAAAATAGCACTTGGATCTTGGAAATTAGATGAAATTTGTACCCTGCACAATCAAACCTTCCAAGCATCAACAGATACACTCACATAATTATGTCTAATAAAAATTTGATTATGTCAAATTGTCATACAATCATACCCTCAATTGAGCCACTCCATTAACAATAGTATTTGATTCAAACAACAAATTGTTGGATTTATTTAATTGGTTTGACCCATATAACTTTGGGTTTTCCTTGTCATTAAGGGTTTTAATTGATGGACTTAAAATCCTAGTTAGACAAGGCCTTAAAGAGGTCCATAAGGTTTTAAAAATCCTATTAGGGTTAGGACCTAAAGGGTTTATTATATAAAGGGATGAACCCTCTCCTTTCTCTTCATAACATCACAAATACTTGACGGCTAGGGTTTTCTCATCCATCAAAGAAACCATAAGAGTTGAAGGCAGAAAAGGGAAAATTATCTTGTTCAAGATTTTCTGCTCAAAGCTATGGACAAGAGGTAAGTTCTAACTTTCTTGTTTATAATTGTATGTGGTTGATTTATTCGGGATAAAAGATCCAACCATAAAAGTGTGTTCATAGATTCATCATGGATTAATTAGAAATATGCTTACAATTGGTATCAGAGCTTGGTTTTAAACCCGGAAAATCACCATTAGAGATGAATATATGGTGTTCTTGAAAGTCGAGAGAACTCATTATAGTTAAAGTTTTATCGCTTCCGCTATATGCCTGAAATTAATCGCATAATAATATTTGCAATTGAGTATGTTTTCTTGCCGTTAGAAATTGCGTAAAAGTTATGCCAACTAAACATCATGATTTGCGACATAGGTTATGGTTGCCAACTAGATTTCGGTTATGAGATTGATATAAAAATCAATTTTGCGATTGATTGCTCATCACCTAAATCGAGGAATATGTTTGATTGCTTTGCATGATTATAGCATATATTATATGTTTTTGTCATGGTGATTGTCGCATAGATAGGATTGATTTATAATTTTAAATCAAGTTTTGTCTGGTGGATCATACAATATTAAGATGAAATATATGTTTGGGCAATTGGATTTATTTCATATGAAGGGAAATTGCATGTAAAATCATTATATTTTTCCCATATTAAATTTTGGGATTTTAAGGATGTAATATTAAGTGTCTAATGAAAAGTAAAAATTAGTTAGTCACCAAAGTGACCTAGTTTGAAAGGAATTTCGACATCAATTGTATTTTTCAGTTGTTCATGTCATTGATGTTGATATAGTACAACAAATTAAGGACATGGGGCGAGTAAGGTCAAACATTAAAGGCATTTCTTAGTTGGTTCTTAACCATTACAAGTTGGTTTGACATTGTTTGACTTATAAGGAAATTATTTCCCCAATTAGTGTACTCACAACACAAATGTCTATTGTATTGTGAGCCTGTTAGTCACCAAAGTGGCCTGGCTTGATAGGTCATATAGACATTAGTTGTAAATTTTCAATTGTTCATGTATTGATGCCATTAAATGGGAATGAACAATTGAGGTTCATTAATTATATTGTTAGGAGGTCACCCAAAGGTGGACCATTGCTTATGATTAGTGATAAATTAAAGAGGCAAATTAACATACTTGGTGAATATGTTTGTACATCCAAAGATGACAAGCATATTTATTTGAGCATGATTAATTGTCTATTAAAGATTATATATTTGAGTTGGCATCATAAAAGATTATGTGTTTGAGATATCACCCAAAGGTGAACTTAAATGCATATTTAAAGTAAGTATTTTGTTTGAATCCATTAAAGTTACTCAAAGCATAAAAGTGGTGAGCTTTGTTTGCAGCACAGAACAATATGTTCTATATTAGAATAGGGTTGTCAAGTTCAATTGACTGAATTACGAGGATTGGTCCGTACAGATCCAGTTTTATCTGGGTATTATGGATTTGGACCTAGCCATAATGGATAAAATCTAGTAGCCATTAAGGTGGACAATATAATTAATGTTAAGTATTATTGTGAGACTTAGGAAAGGTCCAATAGGCTAACATTGAACTTGATGTAAATGATGATGGCATAAACTGTTAAGCCATCAATGCCCAATATGGTTAATGCATGGGAATTTATGCAGAAAATTAAAGATATCCCCAATTGGATATAATGGTAAAGTCCATTGTTGAAAATTTAATTTTTGAGCTAATGACCAAGGAAGTTGATTGGCCATAGTTCATTAAAGATCATGTGACACAAAATGCTAATCTAGCAGCAAAGCAAAAATTGTTGGGAATGGATGTAAGTGAGTATTTCCACTTTTAGTTCATTATTAACTCACTTTCTTTATAGTTTGGCAAGTTCCTTGTGAATTACGATTCACTCAAGGAAAATAGAAGTTGAGGCCTTGATGACAGAGGAAGGGAGGTTGAAGAACATAAAAAACACTCTATCCATTTTACAATTTATGAAGGTACTAGTAGCGGCAAGGCTAAGGCAAGTTAGTAGGACAAGAAAAGGGACAAAGCCTCATTAAAGGTTATTGATGGCTAAATCCATAAGGAGTTGAGGTACTTCTTCTGCAAAAAGAGTGATCACCTTAAGAAAGTTTGTCCAAAAAGAAAAGGTTCAATTTGGGGAAGAAAGTACATATTATGTTTGAGTGTATATCGAATTGAACCTTATTAAAGTACTACAATGCCTTGGGATTAGATTCTTGTACTGTAGTGTACATAATGGAAACCATATTTTCTTATGGCATAAGAGATTATGTGACATATCCAAATAAAGGATTATGAGGTTAGTGAAAGGTGATATCTTATCTCAATTGGATTTTGTTGACTAGGATGTATGTGTTAATTGCATTAAGGGAAAGCAATCCAATCACATATCAAAGAATCCAGCCATAAGAAATGGTCAACTATTTTGAGTTGATACACATCGACATATGTGGTCCTTTTGTTGCTCCATCATGAAATGGTGAAAAGTACTTCATTACCTTTATAGATGATTACTCATAGTATAGTTATATATATCTTCTGCATAAAAATCTTAATCAGTGGATGTCCTAAAGATATTCATTGATAAGGTGGAAAGGCAGTTGGATAGAAAGATGAAGTTTGTGAGATCAGATCGAGGTAGTAAATATTATGGTAAATATGATAAGAGTGGACAATGTCTAAGTCCATTTGAAAAGTTTCTTGAAAGTCGGGGCATATGTGAACGGTATACTATGCCCAATACACCATAAGTAATCGGTGTAATTGAAAGGCGGATTTGTGACTCGTATGGATATGATTAGGAGTATATTAAATTACAGTTTTGTGCCTTTGACATTGTGGATGCATGCAATACTATTGCATATCTGTTTAATAGGGTTCCTAGTAAGACAATTCCTAAGACTCCTTATGGAATTGTGGACGGAAGGAAACCTAGTTTAAGGCACCTGCATGTTTAGGGCTGCCTGGCAGAATTAAGGATATTATTAAATCCACATGAAAAGAAGTTTGATGCAATAACCAATCATGGTTATTTCATTAGCTATCTGGATTAGTCAAAGCATTACAGATTAATTGTCCTAGCCATAGTATGAGGAAAAGTTGAGTCTGGTAATATTGGGTTCATTAAGAATAGCTAGTTCAGTGGGAGTGGAGAATCACGAAAGGTGGATATTAAAGTACTTGGGTTTCAAACCCTACATCCAGTGTTTCCCGTAAGGTTGTGTCCTCTTGTTGTATTATAGCTACACAATGGATTGGAACAACAAGTACCAAACCCACAAATGAACGTAAAGGTGATATTGATGTTCCATATAAATATGAAGAACATGTAAATGATGAACCATTAAATGATGCAAAAGTCAATAATGGGCAAGCAGTTATAAACCACAATTTATGACATTAAAAAGGTCTATAAGGCAAACAAGGCCTGCTATTTTGTCAAATTATGTGGTTTACTGAGTTGAGCATGGCATGACTTGAGCATTAATAATGATCCAGTCTCATTCAGACAAGCAATGGAATGTAACAGTTTTGAAAGCTGGTTAGATGCCATGAAAGAAGAGTTGAAATCTTTGCATGACAACAAAGTCTAGGAACCAGTCAAGTTGCTTAAAGATAGAAACGAGTTGGTTGTAAATAGGTCTTCAAGACCAAATGATACTCGAAAGGCAACATAGTAAGGTATAAGGCTAGACTTGTCGCAAAGATTGCACTATAATAGTATGGCATTGATAAAGAGACCTTTTATCCGATTTTAAAGAAGGACTCTTTAAGAATTGTTATGGCTTTGGTGGCTCATTAAGTTCTAGAGCTTCATCAAATGAATGTAAAGACCGCCCTTCTGAATAGTGACTTTAAAGAACAAGATTATATGGACCAATCTTAAGGTTGTTCGGCCACAAGAAAAGAAAAGTTTATGTGTAAGTTAAAGAAGTCAATATATAGATTGATACAAGCTTCCTGACAATGGTATCTTAAGTTTATTGATACTATCAAGTCATATGGTTTTGTAGAAAACATTATTGTTCAATGTATCTACATGAAGGTCAGTGGGAGCTAGTTCATTATGCTATATGTTGATAACACTTTACTTGCTGCGAATTGTGCTAGTTTGTTACATGATGTAAAAATGTATCTCTCTAACATTTTGGAATGAAAGATATGGGTGAGGCATCCTATGTGATTAGGAATAAACTATTCCATAATAGATCACAAGAACAGTTAGGATTGTCTTAGGAAGGTTATATCTATAAGATGCTAGAGAGATTCGGACTGAAAAATTATTCTGCTAGAATAGTTTCAAGAATGACTTGGAACGAAAGGTTATATGAGCTATTCCATATGCATTAGTGGTTGGGAGTATTATGCATGTTTAAAACTTGTACTCGACCAAATGTAAGTATATTACTCATGAGTGGTTGGTCGATATCAAAGTAATCCCGAAAGGAACCACTTGAAAGCTGCAATAAAAAGTTCTTAGGTACTGACAAGACACCTAGGATTATGTGCTGACACATAAAAGGTAAGATCACCTTGAAGTGAAAATTTACTTGGACTTAGACTATTTTGGATGAGTGGATTTAAGGAAATCAATGTTTGGTTACTTGTTCCTGTTAGCCGGAGGAACAATATTATGGAAGAGTGGAAAGCAATACGTTATCGCTTCTTCCACCATGCAGTCTGAATTTGTAGCATGCTTTGAGGCTACAATTCATGAATTGTTGTTGCGAAACTTTATCTTGGGGTTTAGAATTGTCGACGACATAGCTAAGCCGCTGAGAATGTTCTGTGATAATTTCACAGCTGTCTTCTTCTTAAAAAATAACAAATACTCGAAAGGTGCTAACCTTATGGATTTGAAAGTATTTGTCTGTGAAGAAGAATTGTAGAAACATACAGTGTCTATTGAGCATATTGGTACTGATCTGATAATAACGGATCCGTTAACTAAAGGATTATAGCCCCAAATTTTCTTTGGCCAGGATGAATGGATGGGCATTATAGACAAAGTCCTTGTTAGCAGAATAGTTTGTTATGAATATATATACATGAAAGAATACTTGCTCGGATTGTTATGACACTAGTGAATTTCAATTAAGGTTATGTTTTGTGTTTTCTGCTTATCACTTGTCATCCACATTATGGTGTATACATGAATTGTTTGTGTGATGATGAATTGTGTCTTTGAAAGACAATTAAAGTTGAGGATTATAGTTTTTCCTCGATTACAGTTATTCTCCATAAAGGCCATTATGAGTTGGGCTAATTACGTGATACATGGAAGGGATTGGGTCGTTATTAGACTTGTGACCGCCATGATCCGATTAACTCAATTCAATCAAAGGAAGGATATGACTTGTGAATTTCAATATAAAATGCGCACTTAAGATATATTGAATCTTCAAGTCATTATATGGGCCAAGTGGGAGATTGTTGGATTTATTTAATTGGTTTGGCCCATATAACTTTGGGCTTTCCTTGTCATTAAGGGTTTTAATTGATGGATTTAAAATCCTAGTTAGACAAGGCCTTAAAGAGGTTCATAAGGTTTTAAGAATCCTATTAGGGTTAGGACCTAAAGGGTTTATTATATAAAGGGATGAACCCTCTCCTTTCTCTTCATAACATCACAAATACTTGACGGCTAGGGTTTTCTCATCCATCAGAGAAACCATAAGAGTTGAAGGCAGAAAGGGGAAAATCATCTTATTCAAGATTTTCTGCTCAAAGCTATGGACAAGAGGTAAGTTCTAACTTTCTTGTTTATAATTGTATATGGTTGATTTATTCGGGATAAAAGATCCAACCATAAAAGTGTGTTCATAGATTCATCATGGATTAATAAGAAAATATGCTTACACAGATCCCATTCCCCATATTGCTAATTTCATTCATCAAATATTGATTAGCATTTTAACGATCAAGATTTGTAAAGAATAATAGATATGTTCCTTTAAAAAAAAAAAAACTAGATAAAAAGTTTTACCAACCACCAATAGTTTTTTTTTTCGAGAAGAAATTCAAACCCCCCTCAACAATATGTACCGGTACCATGCATAAGCAATTACTGTGTAAACACATGGAAGAAATGTGGCCAAGAAATATTAACACATGGGTAAGTACTTGCCAATTGCCATTAAAGGATTGATAGTATTAATTGGCATTTTTCTTTTCCATAAAAAAAATGGTAGGAAAATAGAAAGGAAAAAAAAAAAGAAAAAAGCAGTTGGCAAACAAAACGAAAACAAAAGCACGTCAAATCAAACCCTTTTTTCCATTGAGACGAGGAGAGACAGAAAAACAATTGAATTCCTTCAATTGGTTTTCCTCTCTTTCTCTTGGCCCTTGGGAGTTATCTTCAAATAGACAGAAATCAGGTGCATTTTATACTTGATGAGCTCACCACGTGTCTACATCCCATTGGCTCATGGTAAAAAGGCATATAATGACTTGCTCCAACCTGCCATGCACGTGACTATATGGACCAATCGGTTTGTGGAAGGGACCCACTTGCTGTGACCTAATAGTTGGGTCCACTATCTGATAATAACCCATTAGCAAGGAATAGCTTGGCAAGTGGCAAATATAGTAGTATAACTTTTTTCTTTTTTCCTCCTATCTCTTCATTGCCTTTTGCTAATGCGGCACGGCTACTATCATAGAAAAGGTTCAATGTCAAAATAAGTTTAACTAAAACTTGTATCTTTTAAATCAATTCAATAATAAATAATAATCCCTTTTTAAGAAGACTTCCTAAACCCTAAGTAACTCGTTCACATCAAATTATTGCATCATTTACTTAATACAAGAAAAATAAATTCTCGTATATTTAACGAAAAACATTAGTTTTGTTCCCTTTTTCAATATATATTATTTATTACTTCCTCCGTCCCATAAGTATTGTCACATGTTAACTTTTTTGTCAACCAAAGTCAACTTTGATCATTATTTATGAAAAAATTATATAGAATTAAAATTTTAAAAAGTATGTTTCGAAAAATTTAAGTTTTAAAATTTTCAAAACTTATTTTTTAAAAAAATTTTAAATTATATTTTTGTAATAATTGATAGTCAAAAATAGAGCCGGTTATTCAAAAAAGTCAACAGGTGACAATATTTATGGGACGGTGGTAGTATTTATATTCATTTATATGTTCCTAGAAAATGAAAAAGATGAGCTAAGTCTTAAATTCACACTTCTACATAATTTCCTCGACCACACCTCCCACTAAGTATAGAGAGAAATCTTATTCGTGGTAGATTTTTTTTTTCGAATTTAACTATTTAAGTAAATATAATTGGATACTACTCTTTCTGTTCCTTTTTAATTGTCTCAAACTCTTGTTCTTTTTTAATTATCCATCTCTATTAAAATGACATATTTGTCTTGTTTTGAGACCACAAAACTCATTAAATATGATAGTTGACAAAACTAAACTATACCAATTAAATGTAGGACAATTTGATAAAGTAAAGTAAATTTTGTATAAAATTTAACAAAATAATTATTTTTTTAAACAAATAAATTAGTTAAAAAGGAACAGAGGGAGTATTAGATAAGGGATGTTAATTTAAAGCATTTGTTGGTTTGATCATGTATGTGCACGAAAAAAAGTCTACATCATGAATGTAAGAGATGTGAACGATATTTCATATTTGGGAACATCAAGCCTGAAAATAATAAAAATAAATATGATTTTTTTTTGCCAGAAAGAAAAATGATAAGTGCGTGCATAAAAGTGGTGTTTATATAGAAGCAAGAGTTCTTAAACTTTTCTCATACCAAATTAAAATCCTTTGAGTTTAGAAACTTTGATTTGATCTAATAACTTTTTTTTTTTGACGATGATTTGATCTAATAACTTAATTATACTATGTATCACATGATATTATAGCTATGATGAGAATTTTTTTCTTCCGTTTTTCCCCCTTAGAATATAAACATTATACAAAATATACAAATTTAATATATTTACTAGAATTTTCGATTGATAGTGAAGTGAGGCAATGTGGGTTTTTGTCAGCCACAAATCTAACCTGATACTTTCAATCTTCCTTGATCTAGTTTTAGCATAAACATCAAACATGATAGAATTGAGAAAAAAGAAGGTAGGAATCTTACTTACTTTTAAAAATTTTTATAGCTCTAAAATGTTTTTTTTTTCATACTTATTGAGTATATATACACTATTTTTATGCACATGTTCTCTCACACTATACAAGCATTGAAATATATTATTGCAAGCACACCATCTTATGTACAATATACATATGTTAATCAATAGTTTGTTGACTTTACATTTGTGAATTAAGAAAACTATTGTTGGAAGAGTTTTATCTAATAATGAGTCCGAGAAACTCAAATAAAAATAAAATTGTAAGTAACCATCAAGGGAGAACCCTAGCCGCTCCTCTCTCCCCTTCTCCCTCTCTAGTTCTCGTTGGTATTTCGACTACTTCTCCTCCTCCTTGGTTGTCACGTTAAGTGGGAGGAGGAGGATTTGGTTTTTGTTTTCAATAAGGGATTCAGATCTACAGATCTGGCCAGTTTTATTTGAGTTTTTTTTAGTCGGTTTGAGTCAGTTTGTTTTTCTTAGTCAGTTTCGAGTCTAGTCTCAGTTCTTTTTGAATCTGAGTTATCTAGTCTGAATTTTATGATAGTTTTAAGCATGATCAACCTTTTATTTATTCAGATCTGTGGTAAAATCATTGTAATCCTTTTCTTTTGGGTGCCAAGGAAGAGATCTGTTCGTCGAATCAATAACTTGATCATCATTGATCAAAACTCTTTGTTTGGAAGAACAAGCGACAACGAGGAAGTGATGAGCGTGATAGCG
Organism: Corchorus capsularis; assembly: GCA_001974805.1. Lineage (NCBI taxonomy): Eukaryota > Viridiplantae > Streptophyta > Magnoliopsida > Malvales > Malvaceae > Corchorus > Corchorus capsularis. The sequence continues at coordinate 96,590 of AWWV01009731.1, read as the reverse complement.
AGACATCAACATGATTCACGATAGGTGTTTTGGATTTTCAAGGAATATTCAGTTTTTCCGGTGCAAAAAGTAATTGATTACGTAGTTTTACTGAGATTTGATATAATGAGGGATGATATTCCTAAAATTATTATAAAATCAGTTACATGAATGAAAATTATCTATTTTTCAAAAAAAAAATCGTAAGTATTTCAAAAGAAATGTACCCTTAATAGCCGAAATGATTTTTTTTTGTTTTTTTGCACCGAACCAAAATGATAAACACTTGATCATCCCAAATTACTGAAGTGTGGAAGGAGTGGCTGACATTGTGTCTGAGGCAGGCAGCTACGGAACCCAAAAAATATCTTATAAATCTTAAATGTAAACATAAATAATAAAAGAGAAAAGAAGGAAGGTATGATTCATAGAGATGAGATAATTGCAAAGAAGGAAAGGTGTCTATCGATCAAAAAGTTTTGCATATTAAATGTTCGACCTTTTTCCTTGATTGCGACGTGAGGAGATACACATACATACATGTGGTCGAGAATAGTGATTTGGATTAATGCTCATAATAATCATATATATTTGCATAAATATATACACTATATATATTCTCCCTTCAATTTCTTTTCTTTTTGCCTTTGTTTTCACCTTTATTGCATACTACCATATCTCTCGATATGCAAAATTCTAAATATGACCTTTTCTATTTCTAGTTTTTTTTTTTCTTTTTAATTTTTTCCCTCTCTAAAGAAAAGCTCCTTCTAACGCTCCTCAACAAAAAGACAAAGCTCTCTCGACAGTGACTCCACTGCTCTCCTTCTCCTTCGCCCCATTTGCTTCAGTGGACACGGCATCTTGCCTTCCCTTCCATTCCTCTCTCAGCAAAAAGTAAACCCCGAATTATTATTATTTTTAATTTTGATAATAAAAAGTTAATCCAAATTATTATTAGCATATGTTAAAATTAAAAATAGTAATAGTATTAACAATATAGACAAAGCTAATTATTACATTAAGCTTTTCGATGTTGCTTAAGTAAAGTTTTAAAATTGAGATGGATGAAGTAGATGTGTTAAAATTGAATCGGTCGTGGTAGGACTTGATGACCTGAGATTTAAAATCGGGTTGGCTGAATAATGATCATTTTTGCAATTGATTTGTTATGAATTAGAAAAAGAGTTTTGCTGCATGACCAGAAAAATTGACCCGAAATTTGGTCATTCATGACGTTCGTTACACGATTGATCCAGCAAATTGATCTCATCACTATTTAAGTGGGATTTTGCTACAAAACATGATATTACCCCACACAACACATCATTCGGGACAAAATTCTGATCAATTTTTCTGTTATTTAGAATTTTCCTTAGAAAAATCATTATTAACTTATTGACTTAGATCATCAACTCGATTAGTTTTACTGTCAGGTCAATTTGTATGTCGATCATAAATATTAAAAATTAAATATGAAATATAGAAATATTACTTATCAACCCCAACGTTTAAGGCTTCTTATTTGTAACTGTTTCACAACCGTTTGACCATTTCGTCACTATTTTGGGGCCAAACGGAAAGTGTAAACTCCGTTTCAATCGCTTCTCTAATAATCTCATATGTACAATACCTAATATAATCTGTACAGACAGTTGCTAAACAAATGCCAATCACACCGCTACCACACCATTCTACTAAACACACTTGACTCGATACCTCAAGCCTCAAAATAGGTCATTGTCCCATTTAGTTCTGATAACTAATATAGAGAATAGATATCAAAAGAATTTTCGATTTAAAATTCAATACAACTTGATTTCAAATTAATAATATCCAATATGATTATGTATCAAATACTATAATGGGTTTGTTATTAAAAAAAAAACTACTAAATTATGCTAGTGAAATTCTTTATTAATAAATTAGTAACAATAATTTAATACCGGTAATAGTAGTATCATGAGGAGGAGAAGGGAAGGAAGGAGGGAGGAGATCTTTGTTAAGAGTGATAGAGAATCTATGCTCACCATCTGTTTGTTCCTTGTCCCATGAGAAGACCCCACCCAGACCCAACACCAAAGACAAACAAACAAAAACAGCCACAGTCCCTCTTCTCTTCTCTTTCGTTTCTTTCTTTCTTTTAATCTCTCAAAGTCTCAGTCTATCTAAATCTAATCTCTCTTCTCCCCTTCCCATTTCTCAATTCTCATCCCCCAAATATATTATTTCAAAAAGTTGTTGAAGTAAACACTTTCCTCCATTTTTTTATTTCCCTCTAACTGACAAAAAACAAAGTACAATCCCCCCTCCAAAAAATTAGTATATTTACATACCAAAAAAATATATTATATCACTAGTTTTTCTTCTTCCTTTTTTTTGTTTTTTTGATTTTTTCCTCCCTTAATTAAGATTACATTTTCTTACTTTTTAAATACAAATCAGATTTTTTTGGGGTTATTTGTTTGTCCCCTTTTTTTTTTCAATATATGCTGGCCGGCGATGCCGACGCCGGTAAGTGCAGCTCGGCAATGCTTAACAGACGAAGCAGCGCGTGCGCTTGATGAAGCGGTGGCCGTAGCGCGTCGTAGGAGCCATGCGCAAACAACTTCACTTCATGCCGTGTCGGCGCTGCTTTCTTTACCGTCCTCCACTTTACGAGACGCGTGCGCACGCGCACGGAGTAGCGCTTACCCGTCTCGACTCCAATTCCGCGCCTTGGAGCTTTGCGTCGGGGTTTCACTCGACCGTTTGCCTTCATCGAAGACCGTCGAAGACCCTCCGATCTCAAACTCCTTGATGGCGGCAATCAAACGGTCACAAGCCAATCAGCGGCGCCATCCAGAAAGTTACCATTTGCAGCAGTTGCACAGTAGCAATAATAATAACAATAACGGCACCGGTTGTTCCCAAACTGCGTCGCTTTTGAAGGTCGAACTTAAATACTTCATTTTATCCATTCTCGACGACCCGATTGTTAGTCGGGTTTTCGGGGAAGCTGGATTCCGGAGCTGTGACATAAAGATGGCTTTAGTTCACCCGCCAGTAACTCAAATTTCCCGCTTTTCACGCACCCGCTGCCCGCCTATATTTCTGTGTAACTTAACGGATCCTGTTCCGGGTCGGCCTGGTTTTAATTTCCCATTTGCGGGTCAAGAGGATGGTGCTGATGAGAATTGTCGGAGAATTGGTGAAGTTATGGTTAAACAGAGCGGGAAAAGTCCGTTGCTTGTTGGTGTTTGCGCTGTAGAAGCTTTGAGAGGGTTTACAGAGAGTTTAGCAAGAGTGAAATCTGGTATTTTGGATGGGGATTTGGCTGGGTTGACTGTAATTTCGATTGAAAAGGAGGTAAATGAGTTTGTTGTTGGAGGAAATGAGGAAAAATTGAGGTTGAAGTTGAAGGAAATGGAGAGCACTTTGGAGAAGTGTAATGGTTCTGGAGGAGGAGGAGGAGTTTTAAATTTTGGAGATTTAAAAGGGTTAATTTCGGATGAGGTTTTACATGATTCAGTTAGTTCTTTGGTTTTGAAAATAACAAGTTTAATGGAAGTTTATAGAAGGAAACTATGGTTGATTGGAGTTGTGGCTAGTTTTGAAATGTATAGGAAGTTTTCTGATAAGTTTCCAAATATAGAAAAAGATTGGGATTTGCAGCTGTTGCCCATTACTTCTTCTAAGAGTTCTTTTGATGGGGGTTACTCCAAATCCAGGTGGGTTTTGCTCAATGTTTCAAGTATCTTTTATATGGGTTTTGATGATGAGTATACTATGTTTTTGTCATATTTTGCTTGATTGGAATTCTCTTATATAGTATATATAGTACTAATTTGTTGATTCTTGCAACAACTGAAGTATTATCTATGCATTTCCAAGAGTGGAGTCACCAATTTTTATATAGAGTATGATGTTCTTTAGTTTTTGTTGCTATGTACTTTTCTATGTTTGGTTATTTAAAAAATCTGTTGTTCAGTGGTTTTTGCCCACCTGATCTTATGTGACTCTAGTGTTCGAGAACATGTATTTAATAAAATAAATGAAATGTACTACCAGTTGTTAAAAAAGGTTTCATGCCTCGTGGCTTTGTATCAAATAATAATAATAAAAAATGGTACTTGTGATAAGATAAGGCAATTAAAATCAAGTATTTGGAGTTATATCAGGTGGATAATTTATGTCCTTCTGATGTGTGGATGTAGAATTAATTGTGGAGAATGCAGTTCTTCCATTAAACATCATCATATAAATTAAGCTCTCAGGTCTTTCTAGGGTTGGAGCAAAAAAGGGCATGGTTTTGGTTATTAACGGAGGATTACCAGATATGGTTCAGAACTAAAAGTTCATTGCTTGTGATGACAATCTTGATTGCATTCAATCCACCATAGCCATAGTGTATAAGATATCTAGGGGGGCATCTAACATGCCTTAATGAAATATTTAGGGAGAGGATAGACTAGAACTTCGTCCTTAGAAAACATGTATCCACTGCATCTATATAGTGAAATCAACTGTGGTATGTCACCTGTCTTCTAAACATTACATATTTCTAGCTTTGTTCCTTAAATCAGTGGATTTTATAGCCTTTTCATTTTCAATTACTTGGGGGAAAGGGATTCACCCAACTCTTTGAGCAAGGGGATACATGCACCTAGCATAGATTCAATGTTTGGTTGCTTTAGGCTTGTCTATGAATTGCTGTTCTTTGCAGCAGATTTGTAGTGGTGATGTTCTAGTATGTTTACATATCTGTGTATCTACTGCGTGTGCGCTTTAGCTTCTGACAATTTTGTACCCATTGGATCTCACAGTTCCATGCTCATGATATACTTACAGCTTGATGGGGTCATTTGTGCCATTTGGTGGCTTCTTTCCTACACCATCAGATTTGAGAAGTCCATTAAGTGGCAGAAATCAATCTACCCCTCGGTGTAACCTTTGCAATGAGAAGTATGAACAAGAAGTTGCTGCAACTCTGAAGTTAGGATCTACAGTTTCAGTTGCTGATCAATATTCGGAAAATTTACCTTCTTGGTTACGTATGGCAGCAGTTGACACAGGCAAGGGAGTGGATATAGCAAAGGTGGGTTAGCACTTAAGTTTTCGAAATCTTTGCTGTGGCTTAGGATATGCAGCCATCTTTCAACATTTTATCCATTGTTGGTGTTAGTCATTTTCTATACTCGATTTAATTGATACATAAAAATACAATCATGTTTGTTTAAGAATGTGCTTCATTATCCAGTGCAGACTAAAGATGATGAAACTATGTTGAATACCAAAGTTTCGGGGTTGCAGAAAAAATGGAATGACATTTGCCAACGTCTCCACCACACTGCACCTCTCCACAAGTTAGATATTGCCCCCAGCATGGCCCCAGCTCCAATTGCTGAAGGCTCCCCATTTGCCACAGGCAAGAGTCAAAACAGTGGTGAAGATCTGCCCACTAGAGAAAACAGAATTCATGACCGAAGTCCTAGCTCACAGATGCACTTGCAAAGGATTTTTCCACCAAAATGTAACATGCCAATCCCACGTACTTCTGAAGCTGAGAATATTAACTTGCAGTCCAGGTTACTTCCAGATGTTTCAACCCTAGCTAGGCAGACAGACAAGGATGTGCCCTGGTTTACCCGTCACCCTCAGCAAAATGCCAGCTCTTATCCTGGACAAACACTATCTTCATCTGGTCCTCCTGTCACCACAGATTTAAAGTTGGGAACAATATATGCATTAACCAGCCAGGAATCAAACACCACAAAATCACTAGATCATAAAGAACATCTCCAGCGCTTATCGAGTTCCATATCTGCTGATATTGATGCAAATAGTGAGAACACTTCATATCAATTTGCCCAATCTTCACCATGCTCTGGTCTTACATCAGGAGAGCAGTTTGATCAAGGAGATTACAAGTCGATCAGGAAAGTTCTCGCTGAAAAGGTTGGCTGGCAAGATGAAGCTGTTAATTCTGTTAGCCAAGCTATATCCCAATTAAGGAGCAGATATGGAAGTCATCGTGGCGTAAACTGTAAAGGGGATACTTGGCTTACTTTCCTTGGGCCTGACAGGGTTGGAAAAAGAAGAATTGCCTCAGCACTTGCTGAGGTACTTTTTGGCAGCCAGGAAAACTTAATCTCTGTGGATTTGCGCTCAGTAGACAAAGTTAGCCAGTCAAACTCAATTTTTGAATGCCATGAGTTGAATGGTTATGATGTGAAGTTTAGAGGAAAAACAGTTTCTGATTTTATTGCTGAGGAGTTGAGGAAGAAACCACATTCTGTTATCTTCCTTGAAAATGTGGATAAGGCTGATTATTACATGCAACATGGTTTGGAGCAGGCTATTAGAACAGGTAAATTTCCTGATTCACATGGGAGAGAAGTCAGCATCAACAACACGGTTTTTATTACAACGTCAGCCATCACTAAAGGAAATATAAACATTCCTTCTGAGAAGAAACCCATGAAATTCTCTGAGGAAAGAATACTCGGAGCCAGAAGATTGCAAATGCAAATTTTTGTTGGTTCTGTTTCTGACATCAGCCGAAGCAACAACACAGACACCAGAGTTACAGCAACAGAAGCTTCCACTTCTGTGTCTCTTAATAAAAGAAAGCTGGTCGACACTTGTGACTCTTCTGAGCTGGAAATATCAGACACAAAAGAACGAGTCCACAAGGCATCCAGATCCTGTCTGGATTTGAACCTTCCTGTGGAGGAGACGGATGAGGCAATCAGTTTGGGGGACTCTGAAACTGAATCCCTCTCTGAGAACTCGGAAAGTTGGTTAGAAGGATTCTTTGGCCAAGTACATAAAAAGATACTCTTCAAGCCATTTGATTTTGATGGACTCGCTGTTAAAATTGTAAAGGATGTAACTGCACAAGTTCATAGGACTATCGGATCAGAGATTGTTTTGGAGATTGATCAGGAAGTCATGGTGCAAATACTTGCGGCTGCCTGGTTATCAGACAGAAAGGGTGCAGTAGAAGATTGGCTTGAAAAGGTGCTCTGTAGAAGCTTTGTTGAGGCTCGGCAAAAGTGCCATCACACATCGCAGGCTGTTTTGAAACTAGTTGCATGTGAAGGTGTCATTGTGAATGAGCAAGCTCCTGGAATATGTCTTCCTGCAAAAATCAGTATGAGCTGAATTTTTTTAATGCTGTAATTAATTGTATAATGTAGCTTCTAGTGTCTGAAAGCCTACTTGAGGAAGCATTCCCGTAATTCTTTTGGGTATAGTATAATTTTTGTGCTGTATTAAAACGCAGTTAAAGAATGTATAATTGTCTAAAAGAGTATCAGGTTGATCTTACCTTCCTGATCAAGTTACAAGCTCGCATACAGAACAAGACGACTCGAAAGGGCAAAACTGATGCTTATCCTTTGCAAGTTGTCCCAATGTGCTCAATGGATACGTCAGCCTTAAACCCTGTTTCTCAAAGAACAAATCTTGCTTGTTTCAATGTTTGTTTTTGGTTTTCTCCTAAAAATGTGGAAATGTTGAGTGTTTTGCATGGGTTGATTCCAGGGGAATGGGCTTGGCGATGGGCATCTCAAAGGGCCCTGAAGTAAACTTGTGCTTCCTTCTTGATATTGTGGGTTCATCTTGTTTTTCTCATTAATGGATTTGAGTCAACAGTAGCGCACGTAGTCATAAAAACCCTACAACATATTTAAGTCCCTGCTAAATTATTTGTCAAAACTAAAAAGGCCCAAAGTCGGCTAAAATTATACTACCATTACCATATCTCAATGATGAATCTTAGCCCTCTTAGCACTGCCTAATTTCTTTGTTCAATTTGTCTCACCGATTGCAACATTACAACCATGACATTACCTGTTTCGCCCCACCAATTTCTTTTAGCCGTTCTAATCATAAATTGCTACTGCTTCCCTATGTTTCTTCTGTTTTCCCAAAATCCAACAGATTTTACAATATAATACTCCTATATAGCCCATTGCTTTTCTTTCGTGTGTGTTTTGATGTTTTCTTTTAATTAAACAGCTCTACTACAATTCTCAAATCCCACTATCTTAGGGGTTTTTTTTTTTTTTTTTTTTTTTGACAGGGTTGGTTTCAGACAAGGGTTTTTAATATATCAAGGATGGGCAAAGACAAGGACTTGCTGGCAGGTTGAAACATTTGCCTTGGGTAAAAAGTTGGAACACACTTTAATCATTGCATACGAATTTCAACAGTTCTGAACATCGAATCATCCTTTATGAACCATTATGTGATGATAAGTCAATCTAACGGTTATTAGATATCTACTGATTATTTTAATTTTTCTCTCAAAATATCCGATTTTACTTGAAACCATTGGATCGACTTGAAAAATCAATGGACATGATCCTTGCCTTTTTTTGCAGTAAGATGAGTGGAAAGTGGAAACCCCCGAGACGAAGAAAAAATTAGAAGCATAGGGGGAGATGGCGGTGGTCCTTTTTACTTTAAAAAATACTTGTAATGGATAGGCAATGTTTGTTTTTCCATGCCAACTCTGACTTTTCTTCCCTTTTGATTTTAATGACGGCTTGTTTGGTTCTGAAAATTTGCTTTACTAGGCAGAGTGATGGTGTTACACGTTTACCTCAATTTTCCAAGTCTTTTCCAATTGTTTTTTCTTTTCGCCTTTCTTCTACTAACGATCCAATCACGTCCCCTCCCTCCAAAACCCATAGAAAGGGGGAAAAGTGAAAAGGAATTAAAGAGCTTCCCATTATTCATCATTCTAATTAATAAACTTCTTTTAGATGTGTTATTGAATCTATCCAATTTGTTAGTATAACAAGTTCATTTGATGAGTATTTACCGTTGATGATCAGTATAATAAAATGTTAGTTACTTAAATTTAGTGTTATAATCATATATAATTCTCTATATATATGCTCAATTAATATTTAACTAGAAATGATGAACGAAATAATAATAATAATACCAAACTAACAAGAGAGACAAATACCAATATAATATGGAATGACACTCAAGATTATAAAGTTATTGATTATTCTAATGGAAGTCGCATTTGGCAGATTGGATATGGGCATATGGCTAGGAAAGGCAAATTGTCTGCTAGTAGTAGTAACGAAAAATATTGTGAAATGTGTTGGTCAAAAAGTATATGATATGATATGTCCATGGAATTGTCTTCAAGAGATTATAAATAAATTGGATTCTTATTATAATGATCAAAGTATAACCTTGGTCTTTATTATCAAAAAAAAAAAAGTACTATCACCTTGGTATTAAGGATCCCATTACCCTTATAACCTTATCAACAATATCTACAATTTTTTTCCCTTGTGTTGGCCTCAGTTATAATAATTCATAATGAAATTGATCTCTGTCACTTTGCATCTTCGATCAATATAAAATTTATTAACATAATATGGAGAAAATTTCCTGAAAATTTATATGTTTATATATATCTTTCAAAACTAGTAAATGAATTAAACAAAGAGACAGCGCCCCAGAGGAAAAAGACAATAATAGCACATCATGGTTTACTATATTAATTTATCCGTTGAAAAAAGGCAGACATTTTATTATTTATTATTTAATTTTAATGCTATTATAAAGTAGAATTTTCCTATTATATAGTCATCATCTATTCATAGAAAGGAAATTTCATTTCTCGTGTTCAAAGATAAGTAAATAAACAACGATTTTTTTTTTTTTGGAGGGAACAACGATTGTTTTTAATAGTCAATTAATTAGTAGTATAATCACTACGAATTTTCTTCTATGCAAAATGCCTGATTATTGATTCCTTATCTAAATTAAATCATGCATTCATATTATATAAGAAAAATGTGACTGTTGCAGAGGTATGTCTTGATCCATAATAATGATTAATTTTATATGTAGATATATATATATATATATAATTAGATAAAATTGAATTTCGAAATACACGTATGTTGGAACATAATAAAGATTTTCAAAAACATAGTTTATCTTTTTCTTTTTTGAGATATCATAAACATAGTTTCAACAAATGTAATGCTAATAATCGTTCATTAACTTGTCAGCTGTCACACTTATTTTTCCTTTGTATGTTTTTTGCTTTTATATAAGAAAACATACTATGAATTATTATGATGTCTCACTACCTAGGCTTCTGTACATCTTGACTTAGCTTCAGTTATAGTAGCACTTTATTTTGGGAATTATTGATTTAGAAAAATTAGGTTTTGATAAGAAAAAGGTATCCTTTCGATGAAGTCAATCAATTCCAATATATTCATTTACATAGAAAATCCATTTGGTATATTTTATTTCATCATTTAACAACCACATACTCTATATGCCAAGCAAAGTTTAAGATATCAATTGAGGTGGTAAGACACTTTTTCAAATAGTAAGATAATTTTTAATTTTTACGTTTCTGAAAAACCTGAAATATGAGTATATATTGGTTTAAAAAAAAAAGAATACGAAAACAAAGTTAATGATAACCCCAATTATATATATATATATATATATATATTACAATTTATGATGTATTCTTGAAGATGAACTTTTGCAAGATCAAATCATAGCCATTGTTAGCTATCATAATCAGGTGCACGACGTGGGTCGGATCCGAATTAGTCAGAGCCAAATCCTGAATACCAGATGGAATAAAAAAAAATCATAGCCATTGTTTGGCCCAAAAAGAAATCATGGCCATTGAAATAATGAACTCATTCCTTCAATTCTTATTTTATAGTGAAATTGAATGGGCACTTTCTACTTTGCTCCTATATTATTATTATAAATATTAAATGAGCTGCATCTATTCAAAAATACCTTATGAAAAAGAAAAGGGCCGGATTGAAGAATAGTACTACTGTGTCTGTGAGTCTGTGATTGATTACAACAATCAAATGCAATCTTTCCAACCTTTGGAAAATGACATCAATATCTTATGAGTTTACATTCATTTCTTTCCTTCTGCCCTCACTTTCTTGGGTCCCATCCTTTTCTTAACTTTGTTTGTGTCGTTTAATGAGTATTTATTTATTTATAAAAGGAAAAAAAAAAGAAAAAAAGATGATGAATATTGATGATGGGTCCTTGATTTGAGCACGCCATGGACTTTTCTCTTTGTGCTTTAACAGAAATTCATACTACTCCGTATTTATTTTACTAGTCAAATTTTCCCCAAATTATATTAGAGCCGTTGGATTCATTTGACCCTTGTTGATTAATCGTTATTAAAACAATTATTATATCTATCTATAGTTAAATAAATGTTTTCTTCTTTAAGGACACACTTTAACGGTTTTGAAACTCAGTTCCAATAATGGAATATAATCATCTTTCCGTTTAATTTGATAGAATACGTTAAATTTCATCAACTTATTAAAAAATGACCAGGGAATTATGAAAATAGGTTAAGGTTTGCCATATGATAGCTTCTCTTAATAAAGCTCTGCCTGACTTTATTCATTTTGGAATGAAGTTTCAAGTGTTCTATTGGATTAACTGATCTCCTTTTAAGGTTTAATTTGATGGTACTAATTACATTCTTTTTATAAGGAAGAATCTTTAATATTATGGTGATTTTGTTTATTACACTTTTATGTTTTTTTAATTGGGAATTAAAAAAGGATAATTATTTGATATACCGACGGTGCAAATTTTAGATTCCACAAGCGGATTGTGCAGTTAACACATGTCCATTTTTTGAATTAATTAAGTTTTAAATATTTTAATCTAGTCCTTAGAGGATATATGTTATCCTTTAGGACCCGCATCTACAATATGTTAAAACTCTACTGATGGTGTATTGAATAATTTTCCATTAAAAAAATTTAAAAAACACCATAAACTTAGTATCTATAGTCAGCAATTAACTACCCTTCAATATCTTTCGTTATTTTAAAATATTAATTATATAACTCAAAATTGGCTATATATATTAGATGCATTAAATATACATTTGTGCACGTCATTTGGTAACATAATATTCATAGTGTAGGTGAGTGAGTAAGAATGATGGGTGTTCATCGGTACCTTGGAACATCTATCATCGAATTGTTCAATAAAAAAAAATCATCAACTAAGGATCATTTTGAAAGTAAACGATATGCGTCAACTGAATGGAGAAAATTATTGTTGGAAAAGTTTTACCTCCATACTAAGCCAACCCGATTTGAACAAGATTAACTTGTAAATTTACCAAAAAATACTATACATCAATTATCTTATATTGAAATGTGGTACAAGAACTTTTAAGCTATATATTATATATATAGTCGATAACTACAAGTGCTTATTTTCACAAGGGGAGAGAGGTTGCGCAGTTGATATGAGTTTAACTTTTAAGCTATATATATATTGTTGCTAATATCTCATAGTCGCAATTATTTTAATCTCATCGAACTCAATCTCATAAATGAACCATAACAAAAGGCTGATTGCTCAAATAAGGGTTTAATGTTTGTCAAAATGCTCAGATAAGAGTCTGATTTTTTAATTTGGTCAAATAAGGGTCCTAATGTTATCGGAAATGCTCAAATAAGTGCTCGATCTTTTAATTTAGCCAAATAAGGGCCTGGCGTCGAAAATTCTCACGGTCACCCAATATGACGCCAGTCTCTTATTTGAGTATTTTCGATGATGTTAGACCCTTATTTGACCAAATTAAAATATTTGACCCTTATTTAAGCATTTTCAATACGTGAGACCCTTATTTGACCAAATTAAAAGATCGGACCCTTATTTAAACAATTAGTCCTAACAATATCTTCAACAATAAGTAATAAGTTAACTGAAAGATATCGAATAAGGTTTTCGTGGTATGCCTTCAGATTAGCAATATATACATGAAAGATAGATAGTAGGGAATAAAATGTGATCATTGGCCTTTGGACAAACCTTTTCGATCGCTTCCTATATATATATCCCACTTCCATAATCCATTCATCTTTCTTGACTTTGTATTACATCTAATTACATCAATTTCCGTTAGCTAAATAGTAAAGAATGATTACAAGTCATTTGATATATGAATTTATGTGCTTTACTCGAAAGCATTGGAAATTTCTATTAGATTTTTTAACAATTTATCATCTCCTATTTACCTATAATCTGAGTTGATAACCTTTCTAGTTGTATACTCCCTCCGTCTCTAATTAGATATTGTCACTTTTTGTTCAACTAATACCAATTTTTGACCACTGTTTATAAATAATATATAAAGCAAAATCAAATTTAAAAATAATAGTTATAAACTTTGAATTGTAAACTTTTCAAAAAATATTTTTTAATTAAATTTTACATATATTTTTTTATAAATAATGATCAAACATTGGGATTGACTGATCAAGAGTTGGCATCTAATTAGAGAGAGAGGGAGTAGAAGTGAAGAATGAATTCTTCCAAGTTCAAAGCTCTTGACTCAGGAGAGCTTGGAACCAACAAGTAACAATTGAAACCAACAAGTAACAATACACCAACAGTGGGGTGATTGGGAGGTAGTCCAATAATTACACTACTCTAATACTTTAGTTTGAGATTTATGAAATCGAGTGGAAGAGATAAAAAGCCGGATAAAATAGGGTTTGTATTAGTGTATTTTAAGAAGAAAGAAAAAAATAAACCCGTTTATATACCCAATATGTGTGTTTGAACAAGATATGTGATTCATATAAGGTGGTTGACAAGTCACGTTTGACCTATCATGTCAATGATACTCATGTACTAAGCCTTATGTGTAATTAGGCTCCATTCGGCCCGATCCTTCCATTTTACCAATAAACATTCTACTAACACCAAAATATTAGAAATTATTAGATGAACCACTCACATCACGTCATTCATGATCCCAATCAAATACAATTGTTGATGACTAAATTATCAATAAGGACGACCTTTGTGGATCGTCGAGGTTATCCTCTAAAACCTAGGAAGGTGGAAGATCTGCAAGGCAACAAACACCTAGGAGTACAGTGTTTGATCCCTGCGTTAGCACTCCGACGATCAAGTCAGTAAACCGTCCAAGTATTAGAGAATATTTAGGAGCTAGGTTTAGAGATTAGGGTTGGAATTAGAGAATAAATGAGAGAATTGTACCCTATTTATAGTGGTAGTCGACCCATAAGGTGGATTTCCATGTGGGCTTTAAGCCTTGTCGAGGCCCAAGTGTATGGATGCTGAATGGGCCCTTGAGTCGATTCATGTTTGAGTTTCACCGAGTGCTGGGTGTAGAAGTGTGCCGCTCGACATACTATGTGCAATGTAACAGGTCGTCGTACTTTATTCAAATTCAGCAATTGAGAGTTATACTCAACAACAATTACCAAAATTATATACCTAGTAAATGTTCTAAAACTTACGTAAATCTCGCTTTGTAAAACTTATGCTAAAGTTGTTAATTTTTAAATAATTTTAAGGTGATACATTTTTATTGGTCGAGACCATGAATAACATGCTAGGAGTTGTTTATCTAATAATTTCTTCCAAAATGCGCCTATGTATTACAATTTGCAAAGCTAAACTAATATGTCGGAAAGATTATCATCATATATATGAAATAAAAAAATTACTCCATCCGTTTTGCTTTAAATGTTCACTTTGTGTTTTAAACAAAGTTCTAAGAAAAATGATATTTATAGTTTACTTTACATTTGCCATTGAATTTTGATATAAACCAATGCATCAATATAAAAGTTAAGTTTATGTAAAAGGTAAAAAGGAAAAAAATATTTTCCATATTTTAAAACATTCTAAAATAGTAAGTTGGTGTTGGACATTCAAAAATACTGAGCTTTCGTATCCTTGTTCTTTTAAGTACTACTAATGAAGGTATTCTAAAATTTCCATAAGGTTCAAAAAAGTCCTAACAAGGCGACAGATAATTCTTCTAGAAAGCATCGAAACGCAGCGATTCGTCGATAGCATCGAGAATTTGCCTCCTTAAAACAATATATCCAATTCAAACCACTTCTATTCTCACCCATCGCATCCTTCACAGACAAGTTATCTCTCCGCCGTACGTCTTCCGTCCTTCATCTCTAGACGTCGGTCTCCTAGATGTAAAATCACAGTCGGTTAATATTATCAGAATCCATTAACGAATCGGATTTAAAATAAAAGATTACATTGCTGACGGTGCAGGTACGTCCACGTCATCCGCCAAGAGCCAAAAAATGCGTAAGGCGTGACAAATTCGGATTCTCCAAAATAGAATGGCCGTTTAAAAACACAAAAAAAGAAAAAAAGGAAAAGAAAAATAAAAAAGACATCACACACGTGGCGATTGATGACTTGATGGCGGTTAGATATTAAGAGCTCCATTTGTGGACCCCAGCCCACGTAACAAAAACTCTAGAACTTGAAGTTTAATTTGCATTTCATGTGCATTTGCATTTGAATTTGAAGGTTTTTTTTTTTTTTAGGTCTCAAATATTTTAGAGGGAAAAAGAAAGGAAGCAGCCAAAGGCTCATTCTTTTTGACTCCATATAAAAATAAAATATTTAAAACCATTTTATTTTTTAGTTAAAAAATAAAGAAAAAAAATCAAAACCAAAAAGTCTCTCCTTTTTCTTTTCTCTTTCTCTCTCTCTTTTAAACTCGGGGTTTGAAGTTTTAAGACACAAAGGTTGTTTTTTTATATTTTTGTTTCAAGAAACATTCTGGGTTTCTTCCCTTGTTCTCATATATCTGTGTTTCAAAGGTATGCTTCATTTTCTTTTCTGTTCTGTACTTTGATGTTGGTGCCTTGCTGGAGTTCTGTTTGTTTGGTGAGAAAATGAGTGAAAAGAATGAAACTTTGAAGTGTTTTTGTTGTTGGGAGTGGTTAGTTTCTGTTTTCTTTCATGTTACTGCTATGTTTGGAATCTGGGCTGGAGTGTTTTTTGCTATGTGTAGTTAATTTTGGTGAGGTTTTTGGTTTTTGTAACTGATTTCTGTTTCTTATTTGGTTATAAACTTTTAAGTTCTTGGTTTTTAATTCTTGGATAAGTTAATTGGTTATAAATTAAATAGCAGTTGGTTTTTAAGGATTTTGGAACTTTATCTCTAAAATTGAATGCTTTAGGAAAACTTATGGTGTATTTCTGTTTCTTTTTATGTTAAAGTTCATGAATTGTGGGGGGTTCTATAGTCCTTTCCTCTCCCGTTTGTCCTTTTTTGTTTTTAAATTTCAATTTTAGGTTCTAAATTTATTGGATATATCTAAGTTGGTGAATCATTTTCCCTCTCTGATTGTGATTTTGTAGAACAGAAGAGAAATTTCCATGTGCAGTGGACCAAAGAGGAAGCCTTCTCAAGGTGGTTTCATGGAGGGGGAGTCTTATAAAGAAGATGGCTTGCCTCAAAAGTTCTCTGTTTTGCTCGAGCTATCGGCTTCAGATGATCTGACTGGCTTTAAAAGTGCTATTGAGGAAGGTGGTCATGATATTGATGAACCAAGCTTGTGGTATGGAAGGAGAATAGGTTCAAAGAAGATGGGGTTTGAAGAAAGAACACCCCTTTTGATTGCTTCAATGTTCGGGAGCAAGGATGTTGTCAATTATATTATTGAAAGTGGCCGTGTTGATGTTAACAGGGCTTGTGGTTCAGATGGAGCCACAGCTCTCCACTGTGCCGCTGCTGGTGGTTCCTTCGATTCAGCTGAGGTTGTCAAGATCTTGCTTGATGCCTCTGCTGATATTAATTCTGTTGATGCTAATGGAAACCTGCCTGGTGATTTGATTGCTCCAGCTCGTAATTCAGCTTTCAGCTTGAGGAAGAAGATGTTGGAGGCTTTATTGAAAGGAAGTGGTAGTGGTGCTGAAATAGATGGTTTGCCTGCTGAATTAGGAGATGAAATGGATGGGCAAGAGCAGCTGGAGAATTCAATGCCCCGGGTTTCCAAAGATGGTTCTGAGAAGAAAGAGTATCCTGTTGATCTTACTCTTCCGGACATTAAGAATGGGATATATGGGACCGATGAGTTTAGGATGTACACTTTCAAGGTCAAGCCTTGCTCAAGGGCTTACTCTCATGACTGGACTGAGTGCCCCTTTGTTCATCCTGGGGAGAACGCGAGGAGGCGTGATCCTAGGAAATATCATTACAGCTGCGTTCCTTGCCCTGAATTTCGTAAGGGATCATGCAGGCAGGGCGATAACTGTGAGTATGCACATGGTATTTTTGAGTGCTGGCTTCATCCGGCCCAATACCGAACTCGTCTATGCAAGGATGAGACTAACTGCAACAGGAGGGTCTGTTTCTTTGCTCACAAGCCTGAGGAGCTTCGTCCCTTATATGCTTCTACAGGTTCAGCGGTGCCTTCTCCGAGATCATATTCAGCTACTGGTTCCTCACTGGACATGGGTTCAATGAGCCCACTTGCTCTTGGTTCTCCATCTGTTATGATACCTCCAACTTCAACACCTCCCTTGACTCCTACTGGTTCCTCTTCTCCTATGGGTGGATCTATGTGGCCGAACCAATCTAGCATCGTACCTCCTACCTTGCAGCTTCCTGGTAGTAGGCTGAAATCTGCACTAAGTGCTCGAGATATGGAATTAGACATGGAGCTTCTTGGGTTGGGAAGTCATCGTCGCCGCCAGCAGCAGCAGCTAATTGATGAGATATCTGGCCTTTCCTCCCCAACCAGTTGGAACAATCCCCTGTCCACTGCCTCAGCTTTTTCTGCCTCTGGTGATCGAGCTGGGGATCTAAATAGGTTTGGAGGTGTGAAGCCCACTAACCTCGAAGATATTTTTGGATCTCTTGACTCTGCTATTTTGCCGCAATTACAAGGAATCTCACTCGATGCTTCAGCTCCTCAGCTTCAGTCTCCCACTGGAGTTCAGATGCGCCAAAATATTAACCAGCAGCTCCGGGCTAGCTACCCAGCCAACTTGGCTTCCTCTCCTGTGAGGGCATCTCCATCCTTTGGGATTGATGCGTCTGGGCCAACTGCAGCAGCGGTTTTAAGTTCAAGGTCAGCTGCCTTTGCAAAGCGGAGCCAGAGCTTTATTGAGCGTACTGCTGTAAATCGTCACTCAGGGTTTCCTCCACCTGCTTCTTCAGCAAGTGCAATGCCTTCTAACCTTTCAGATTGGGGTTCTCCAGATGGAAAATTAGACTGGGGTATGCAGGGAGACGAGCTAAATAAACTAAGAAAATCTGCTTCTTTTGGGTTCCGAAGCAGTAGCAGCAATTTTGCTAATGCAGCTCCCTCCGTGTCATCAACTGCTGACGAGCCAGATGTGTCTTGGGTCCAGTCTCTGGTGAAGGAGACCTCTTCTACTGGCCAGTTTAGTTTTGAGGACGAGCTGCAGCAGCAGCAGCAGTGTCATATTAACTCTGGGGGTGCAGAGATGCTCCCTGCCTGGGTGGAGTTGTACATGGAGCAGGAGCAGATGGTGGCCTGAAAGCAAAGCTAGCCCCACCATTAGCTCCTAAGTTAACCTTTAACTAGTTCTATTTTTGGCAATTTTTTGAATTTTTATCAATATTCATCATTTGTAATTGGAATGAAATGGGGAAGGGGAAATATTGATCTCCCCCTTAGGAGAGAATACAAGGTGAGCAGAACAAAAAGGTTTCTGCTAATACTGCACTTAGGTTCTTAAGAATAATGTCTGTTATTCTTTTTTGTCACTAAATTTGGTTCATTTCTTGGATGGAGTTAGATCATCATCCGAGTAGGCAGATAAGGGTAGCGAGGCTGATGTTCTACTTAGTCAAGTTACAGAGTTATATTCATTTCAATTCACAAATGGAAGCAGATGTACTTAATTTTTTTTGTTTATTGTCAATTGGTGGGGGTTGTACACATTTTATGTACCAGAAAGCTTTCATTATTTAATCAATAATATATATCTTTTCTCAGTGAAATCTTGCTTTACTTTTTTTCTTATTCTCATTTTATGAATCATAACGCTTTGCTTTCTCATAATCTGGTATAGCAGATGGCCTGTTCCCAGTTGCTCACTACCGTCTGAGTTCAGGAATACCTTGTTCTTACTCCCCAGCTGGACTGCAGAATCAATTAGAAACTAAAGGTTATGAACTTCCAGCTTCTGCACTTGGTGAATAGCATAACATGAGAGTTTGATACGTTTACGCAATGCGCAAAATGGGTGAATCTTTTCTATGTGATTCGTCAATGTAATCTTTCTTTTTTTTATCTCTTTGCAGTGTCATTTACCTATCAACTTTTGGAATTCTGCATCTTACTTTCGGCATCCAAAAGGTGAGGTCTCATTGATTCCTGATTCTAAGTGGGTGTGATTGTTGAGCACTAAGAAGAAAAAGGCAGCCCTCCTAGTGTTATATAGTAGCTTATGTTTGTGCCTTTAAGTTTAACTTTTCTTATTGGGTTCTCATTTTTCCCTTCTCATTGCCAAAAGACTTTAAAAATGTTTTGTCAATTTTCACTAAGGTTTCTTGGAGATACAGAAATCTAATGATCAAAACATATATTGTTACTAAAAAGAAATCTAAAAGAAAAGCCTAAATTATATGTTCATCCAGGGTAGGCTTCTGCTTGACTTTTGACTCCTGCTGCCGGCGTTGCCTGCATTGACATTATTTTATTTTTCATGTGGGGCTGATCATTGCTTAACCTTGCTGCTTGTTTGTAATTTAATAAAACTGCCGTTTGGAATGTGAAACCTCAAAACTTAACTCAAAATCCAGGCAAATCAAAGTTTGACTTGGTATTTGCTTATAATAATGACTTGAGAATTAATTAATTTGATTTCATACATCTCATTTTGATACCTTAGCTATAAGAAAATGTTAGTAGTAATTATCTATACAATTATTTTAATTATTCAATTACTTGTTAGGCTAAGTAGAGAAGAATGGTGGGTTTTCTTGGGCAGCCGGCAACTGTGGTCCTCCTTGTAGAGTGGTGGGTTTTCAACATTCCTAGTATACTAGAATCTCTTGTCCAAAAATTCCAATCATGATTTTCTCAATCCTTTTATCATATAGTATATATTTAAACAGAATCTAGGAACTTAGAGGGATTTGATTTTTCCATGAAGGATAAGAGATGAGACGATACCTCAAATATAATAGCATCATGAATTAGAATACATAGATGTGAAGACAAGAAATTTGCTTGGTGGTACTGGCATTTAGGTTTCTTTTCAGACAAATAAAGTTTCTTCTAGTACATCTATTTATTTTTCTATTTTTCTACCAGGATTTGACAATTCTTAATTGTTATGTAGAAATTTCAACAACAATTTTTTTTTTTGGTAGAAGAATTTTCAACCATTTGAGTGACATTTAAATGAGGTTTTTGCTGGCACCCATATCCTTAACAGAAAATTTCTAATCCTTTCATTTCAAAGAATTTAAATTTTAAACTATACTTAAGTTGACAAAAGGGTAGCAAGATTTGACAGAAAATTTTGAAATTTGGTACTGGTGTATATCTTTTGATTATATGTTTCTGCAATTGCAAAATTTACAAAGCTTACTATTGTACTTTTACAAGTTCAAATTCTTCATGGGGTAGGTCCAAGAAGTTGAAGTACAAGTTCATCTAATAATTGGTCTAAAATGTTTGATTCAAAATTTGCAGTAATATCTTCAAATTCTTCATTCTTTGAGCATAACCAACTGGATTTAGCCACCTCTGCTTCAATCATCCTGCAAATTGGATCCCAACATTCCAAGTTTACCTCACTCTGACAAACTTTGTTCCTTGACTCCAAATTTTGACCTTCAATGACATCTTTTACCCTTGAATCATCTTCTATCAAACAATCACCATCATTAGCAGGAGATTTGCACCCATAATTTTCCAGCTCTGGGGATAATTTCCTTCTTGAATTAGACCCTTCTACTTTTGATTCTTCCCCTGTTAGAAACATAATTCAAATTTAGTTAAGAAAAAAAGATAAATGGAAAGAAATGATAATATTAAACTGAAAATAGATAGAGTTGAGAGGCACCAACCTGATGTAGGAACATCATGATCAATGATGAATTGATCAAAATCAAGAACAGAAACCGGGCTCGAACCTTCTGCTGAGTTACATTCATTCTCTGCATTTTGAACTACACAATGCTGTATTTTCTTCTTTTTCTTCCTCAATTTGGCTCCATCAGGCACTCCTTTCTTGTCCATAAATTTTGAGCACTCAACACTCTTTATGGCACTGACAATGGGTTTGGCCTCCAAGGACAAATCATTAACTTCTCTGCATTTTGCTACTTCATGATTAGGCTTATCAACAATTCTCCTGTTCAACTTCTCCTCATTCAACACATTTAATACCCTTCTGCTAGATTCTTGCTGGTTTACCTTCTCCACTACATTATTTCCCTTATCCTTATGTTTCTCTTCATTTCTTTTCTTCAATTCTCCATTACTCCCTCTGGATTTCCTTCCCTTTGATTTCAGCTCTTTCCTTTCACTTTCCTTCTCAAAACTAAGTACAAAGTACTCTTCATTTTCAAGCTCGAAGTAAGTAGGCATATCGCGGAACGACAATGTAGAGTTCACTCTTCTATGCTTGTTGCCATGGATTGGATCATTCTCCTGCTTGTAATCTGCTGAATTCATGGACCTGCTTCTTGTAATTGAATTTGGATTAACTTGTGTCTTAAGCAAGCTGATTTCTGGCAAGGAATCCAAACCCATTAGCCTTGCTACAATCCCTGGACTAACCTTGGAACCATCAATCTTGTCAACAGAGCTGAATTCTTTCTTCTTGTAACTGCTTGCTACTGAAGTGGCCTCAGTAATGTGATCAGAAGGGTGAGTTGGGAGACTATGGGAGCAAAGAATTCGACGTAAGATCCCTGCAAGGCAACCAGCAGTTGCACTTTTGGGAGTGCACATTTTGGGATCAATTGAAAAAGAAGAAGAAGAAGAAATGGAAGGAGATGAAGATAATGACTTCATATTCAAAAAAGAAGTAAACAAAAACTAAGGAAAGAGAGGAAAACACTGAGAAATTAAAAAAGAAAAACTGGGTTTTGATGAGTTAACTTTAACTTACAACTTTGCAAAAAGGAACAGTTAAAGAGCAAAGGGCCCTCCAAAGGGCGAAAAGGAGGAAAATTTGAATGTGGGAAGGTGGATAGTGAAAGAGAGAGGAAAAGGGGAAGTCAAGAGGGAGAGAGATGGCGGGATTTGTATTTGAAAGTGGGGGGCAATGTCTAATGAACAAAGCTGATAAGAATATCAGGAATATGTTTGCACGCGCTATGAGATGTCTATTTTTTAGCAATTTATTGTCTACTTTGCCTTTAGCATATGAGTAACATAGATTGGGTTAACATGAATTAGGCAAATAGCCTTCTAATTTGCCCGTTGGGCAACTTGTTTTACTAATTGTATCACTTTATCAATTATCATCATCTTATTATAGGGTAGCAAAAAAGAAAAAGGGTAGTCTTTAGATTTATGATTGGTATTTAATTTACGATGCCTTCGACAATGGTGGGGGACTTTCTTCAAGTCTAGACAAATTGTTAACCTCTATTATGATGATATATATCAAATTTTTACTCACGGATCATTCAGATTTATAGATCATCTATCAAACAAGAACTGTAGTTAAAGGAACTTGAATTTATATAGTGCACATAATGATCTTTGTTGATCCTTAACAGCTTGTACTAACACCCCTTGGCCACTTATCAATTATCATTATCTTATTATACTCTTATGGATTATAGACTAGCAAAAAGAGAGAGGGTAATCTTTGGATTTGTATTTAATTTACCAACAATAATCTAAGTAGTACTGCTAAGTCATTGTTTTAAAAACCGGACCGGACCGGCCGGTCTGATCGGTTTAATTGGAGGCCTGTCCGGTCCTTAGAGGCATGGAAACCGCGGTCAGTCAACAAAGTTAACAACCGGAGAAAAACCGGTTGGACCGGCGATTGAATCGGAGAAAAACCGGTTGGACCGGTTTGGTAGTTGGAAAATTTTGAAAAAAACTTTTGAAGATGGTGAGTTTTGAACCCACAACCTTATGGATATACCACCACACCAAATGCTTTTATGTGACATGAATATACCTTATATAATATTTAAAAGGTCAAATATCAACAATTTTCCATAAAATGCCCTTTTCAACCTGGACCGACAGTTAAACCGATTAGACCGATTAAACCGTCGACCGAAAGCTTCACCGATTCTGTTACCGGTCCGATTTCAAAAACCTTGTACTAGGTACAATAATTTAGCAATTGAGAAGTCATAAATAAAATAATTAAAGAGACTATAAAAATACAAAGAAGGGGATAGCTTAAGGTAGATGATGGCGTGGTGGGAGACAATTGGGTAAGTGAGACAATGAGTCAGAGGGTCAGAGTGGGGCTGGGGCTGATGGAAATTCTTTGGGGTTTGGAGCCGAAGATGCTGACTTTCCCACTTGAAACTTGAAAGTGCCCTTTCAAACTTGGCCACTAGTTAAGTATTACCCAACACAAAAAAAGGGGTTCAAACTGGAGGGTAATCCGGTGCCACTGCCCACTGCCCTTTCCCGACCGGAATCTGTTGCCTATGTTCTGCTTTTTCTTTCCCTGTTTGGAGTTTCAAATAATTTAGGAATCCTTGTGGGGGACTCAAACCTCTAATAGACTAATACTGTAACAGATGGGGACTTGGGAGGAGCCTTCCACCTTGGACACATGGCTCTAACGTTGCTTTCTGATACCTTACTTAGTTCATGTCTGCTGCTTGAGTCTAATTTGAAGCTGAACCACAAAATTTGGGTCTTTTTCTTTTAAATTAGCTTTAAACAATTTATTTCAGAAAGTTGTAAGTATCACTGATCACAATAAGATCAAACGAATTTTTAATGAGATTGGAAATCCCAAACTTAAAACGTTAAGGGGTTATTTTGATGTACTGACTGTAGGAGCGCTATACACTATTTTTAAAAATAGACTCGAAATGGTTATTAAATTTCTTGTGGACAGTGGAAAGAGTTCAATATCACTCTAGACAAGATCTTAGATTCAAATTTTGTGATAAGAAAAATAGCTGTTGGAGCGGATTACCCAATTGGAATTCCATACGATTTGATGTACGATTAGTTAGGATTTAACGTAACTAGTGAAAAAGGTTCTGATGATAATGTGTGATGAAGTTTTCGTTCACCAACATGAAATTGAATCAAGTGGTTAGTGGTTTGTTTCAGTTTAAGAAGGTCTCATATGAGACCTTGCGTAGTCGTCTCTGTTGATAGACTCACCCATCAAATCCAAGTGCACGACCCGGGTTGAATCCGGATTAGTTAGAGCGGTGCGCGATCCGGGTCGAATCCGGATTAGTCGGGTGGGAAACAAAAAAAATATATATATATAAAAAAAATTTAAAAATGAAGTTTTCGTTCATTGGGCTGCTTTGACATTTTCTAAAATTGGGCTCCGTTTCTTCTTTTTCAGGGAGTACTTTACCACAAGGAACAAGCCCAACCCACCATTGCCTCAATTGGTATTTGGGTGCAAGCCAAGAAAAAGAACGAAACAAGAAATTAATAAAAGAGCGAAAGGGAAAAAACGTTGATGATAACTGATTTCTCTTGTTTATTCGATAAAATTTCTTTCCAAATTCCATGTTTAGAGAAGAGCTACAGCCATAAAAATGATGTACATAACAAAGAACAAAGTTCAAAAAGTCCTACCGAGTACCTACCATGTTTCTTATTATTGCAAAAATAGTGGACATGATTTAGTCCTTCTTCACCTAGTGTTCCAATAGTATCATATTATTCATTCAGATTTGCCAAGGGAAAGTATCTGAAACAGCTCTGGATCAGTCTCATAGTATACTATATCTCCATTATTGCTCACATAATGATCTTGCCTAAGGCTTGCCACTAGATTGTTGATCAAGTGAAATGGAATTGGCCCGGATTTCTTTGGCTCGCGGTAATATTTCCCGATCACCGGTTTAGCTGCCTTAGTCTGCAAGGCAAAAACATCAATCCCACACCAAATTAAACTCAAACAAATTGAAAGACTTGTGTTTTGTTCAAAACATTCTTAATTTATAAATGATGAAATTAAGAATAATATGTACCGCTTCCACTAAGTGATAATGAGGGATTTGAGGGAACAAATGATGAATGACATGGGTGCCAATGTCATGATGGATATTGTTGAATAAACCGTAATCACGATCAACTGTTGTAAGCCCTCCTCTGAGATAACTCCATTCCTGTCAAATAAACATGCAGACCCAACCAACCCTTTTACTGATCAATTCATTATAATTTACATTGAATATTGAAGCAACAAAAGAAAACTCCAATGGAGAAATGTTTTTAGTACCTTGCCACGGTACCAAGGAAGCTTTTTCTCATGGCCATGGTGATGTAGGTAAGTGACTAAATCCAGCCATGTCACGAAAATCTACAAAATGTTGGGGACGAAGATCATTTTGATCAGAGAAATTTTCAGTTATATATATAAAACTAGAAATTAGCTTGATTTTTTTTCCTACTCATGAACATGATAGTGAAATGGGATACACAATAGGAGGTATAACCCTCTCATTTTCCAGAATCCCACCCCGCCCATCCCAGGCAATTCGAACCTGGGATCTCTCAAGAGAAGTCCCAACCTTTAACCATCCCTTTGGGACTAGAAATTAGCTTGATGACTAAGGTAACTTACCAAGTAGGGAACACCATAGAGCTTAAAAACCCAGGCTGGACCAATTGCAAAGGATAAAAAGGCAAGCAGAAGAAGCATAGCAGTCCAACAGGCAGTTGAAATCATGATAAGTTTTCTTTCATGGGGGTTGAACAAGTTGCTGTAAGGATTGAAATGGGATCCTTCCTTGCCTGGACTTCTATACAACTGTGTAAATAGGCAACAAAGGCAGAGATTAATTAGCAACCTTATCAATTCCTTATTGGCATAATACTAATACTAATCTTTGCATATATAATAATAATTAGTTGAATCAAAACAAGCCTTCTCACCAAATATAGAGGGTATGCAAATAAGGGGAAGGGGACACTAAATCTCAGTAATCGCGTCTTTAAGCTCAAATTCTTGTAAATCTTCTCAGGCAGCTGCAGAATTTGAAAGCAATGAGCTTCAAGGGTCAGTTTTTAATGTGACAGGCATATATATATACTTTCTGGTAGAAATTAGAAACATAAAAAGTGAAATGTTGTAATTATTACCGGAACCCATGACTCATCCTTGTCCACATTTCCATGGTTCTGATGATGAGTTCTATGGCTTATTCTCCTGCAAAAATAATATGAAGTAATGTCATTGCATATAATTAACAGAAAAATTCCAAGAAGAAGAAAATTAAACCAGCTTCAAATCAAACTTACCATCCATGGTAAGGAACAAGTATGGAAGAATGTAAGATATGTCCCACCACACTATTAAGAATGGGATTGTCCGAAAAGCTCCCATGCCCACTGTGCAAATTAAATTAATCCAAAGCAAAATCTATCAATAATTAGCACTGAAATATTAATTTACTGCAAAATTAACATTAACATATGATATAGGAATATATAGGTAAGTTGATATGATGATTACCAATCATGTCCAAGAACAAAGATAGCCCAAAACATGGTTCCCTGAGCAACCCAATAAAATTGCCAAAAAACCCAATTATTCAAACAGATTGCAGCGGCTCCTAATGCAAAAACAACACTGACATCTCTCAAAACATAACTCATTGATCTCCATGGATTCTTCACCCAACAATGCTTGGGGATGGCCGCTCGGATATCCGCAATCCGGAATGGCGGAGGATTACTCGGATCAAAACCATCATTTTCCCCATTAACATATTCTCCTCCTTTCCTCTCCATTGAAAGAAAATTGAATCTGATAAAATGCTGAGTTCCTAATTAATAATCTTTTGTCTGCAAAACAAATCAAGATATATACCATATAAAAAAAAAAAAGGACCACTTAATAATAACAATATGAGAGACTTAAGCTCTTTCTCGTACCTTAATATAGCTGTCAAACTAATTAAGAATTACTGGTTCTCTGATTTGGGTTTGGAGTTTGGAGTTTTGGACCACCTAAATACCAAACTGTCCCGAGAAATTAATACTTACCCTACAGCAGGAAAGGGCACAAAAACGTTAAAACGGGCACCCCAAAAAAGTAGAAAACGTGTCTCTGAACAAAAAGCAACAACCTTCGAAAAGCATGGAATTGTCCTTCTGAACTTAAATTAAATTGAACAAAAAAAGAAAAATTTAAAAAAAAAAGCTTTATATTCCAATCACACACACGCTGCCCAGAAAGAAAAATCCAACACGGGATTTCGGATTTCCGTTTTCAGGGCTATTTCTTTTACCCTAGTACTAGTACTTAACATTAAATCATTCATCTTTTCTTCACGGCTCTTTATTAGTTGCTTAAATCATTAATCTTTTCTTCACGGCTCTTTATACTTCTCATCCAAATTTTTGGTTTACTCAGATGATTGAGAAAATGTTGTTTTCCACTAGGAATTTTCTTTATTTTGCACAAACAAGTCGTTATATATATGATTATATCCCATTTCTGCATATTGCATGCATCATGAATCATGATCAAAAGTTGTAGGCAAGGCAAGCGTACGTGTCACTGAAAGTTTTCACATTATTCGAATTTCTTTTGGCACAAAACATATTGTTCGAATTATTGCACCTGGTTGAGGATTTTTTCCCTTCCAACAACATCAATTTAATGTTCTTTCTTGCTTTTTCATGTTTTTTAAAAGCTGAACAAAGTTCCATTACAAATACTCTCTTTCGCATAAAGCAAACAAGCAATCAATGGAGAATCTCTCCCTGTGCCGCCTATGAAACAACAAAAGGAACTAAAAGAACAGGGCGAAACAGAAACAAACAGAGATCCTAGGGTAACTTGATCTCATATATATAGTTGGATTAATGGGGTCTTTCCTTTTTCTTTCGCACATTAACTTAGGCTTAAATGTCACTTTGCACCTTAAAGTTTTTATGGACGGTCACTTTGCACCCTACTTTTTTATTTTGATCACTTTGCACCCTAATGTTTTATTTTTGTTCCACTTTGCACCCTCCGTTATCAAAAAGTTCGTTAAGTTCCAACGGTGCCATTAGTGATGATGACGTGGCATACCATGTCAGACGAAAAATACCACGTGGCATGCCATGTCAGTATAAAAGAAAATTAAGGAAAATAATATTTTTTACCACGTGGCATTTTTTGTACACGTGGTGTGCGGCACCGTTAGTTCACTGTAACAAAGGATGCAACGTGGAACAAAAATAAAATATTAGGATGTGTTTTGATTAAAATAAAAAAGTAGGATGCGAAGTGGCAGTTCGTATAAATTTCAGGATGCAAAGTGACATTTAAGCCATTAACTTATAGTGATTAGTCCCATGACCAATGTGATGGAAATGGGAATATAGTCCTATATATTATACATAAAAATTTCTCCAAATAACATTTGAGTGTTTAGGATTATAGTTTTTGATACATTGTATTTGAATCAAACTCGTGCAAGCAAACTACTTTCTCTTTTGAAAAAAAATATCAATGGCAAATTTATGCTTATCAAACAAATCTAAAGACGTACCAAGATAAACTTAATTATTATTGATAGCTTAAATTAGGGTTGTGGTCGGTGGTCATTTGCTCATTGTGTTCCATGACTAAGTTTATGTTAGGTTTTTTGCCTCAATTCCTAATTAGATTTTTTTAGTTTAGGATTTTTCTAGAGATTTTTTGATTGGTGGACAAGAATCCTAATAGGAAAGGGATTCTTGGAGTCCAAGTTTGTGTTAGTATAAATAAGCAATTTCTATTTAGTTTTTTGGTGTGAGAGAGAATCTGTCAGATTGAGAGAGAGAAAAAATTGTGATAGTTTTTTATGTTGTTGTGAGAGAATCACCTATGTTGGGTTGATTAGATTGAGAGTTTGCTAGAGAGATTGTTATGATTAGTGATTGTAATTGATTGATTTGATAGTGTAGATTTGTGGTATAGATCCACAAGAAAATTTTGCTTTGTTGTTTTCCGCTTTAATTATTTGTTTGGTTAATTCCTAGGATATCCGAAAGTTACAACAAGTGGTATGATTGTTGAGGATTCACATGTGAGGGAACATCCCACATCATAAAAGGATGTGTTGTTTGAGTGGCATATATATATGAAGGACCCAAGAAACCATCAGTCTAGGCTTTTGGGTTCGGATTGGTGTCCGACATGTATATGGGCTGCTCGGTGGGCCTTGCTGGTGTAGACAGGGCCCGGGTTCCTCTCCCAACAGTTTACTTAGCTAGGCCATTAGGTATTTGGCCAGTGATAGAGTACTGGATTCTTAGTTCCCCCCTACCTAGACCATGGGGTCTTAGGTTCAACTCTCACGGAATGTGAGTTTATTTGTAATTTGTTTATTTATGTATTTGGTAGGTAGATAGTTTATTTATGGGCATAGAGATTTATTTGAATTGTAATGAGATTTCGTTGGGTTTATTTGTTGGCTCATAGATTAGCGTTTCAGTAACATGCTAATCATGTAGCGGTGTACGAGTCTTCTTATGCGTTTGTAATCCCACACCAAGAAATGAAAATGATTATTTCCTCGAAAGTTTACTTAGCTAGCTATAAACTAATTAAAAGGTGTTGGTATTGAGTCACAACTCAGAAGTCACAAATGACTTCATTCACATTCATTTGTGTGAGAGGAAGACTTTGAAAATTCCTTTCAACCTTCAACAAGATCATTAAATTCCTTTCACTTCATCTCATGTCATCAAACTGACTTGGAGATCATATTGCAATTAAAAAAAAGACTTGGAGATCATATATATAGATTAATGGATATCAAACTTTTTCTACATAATGGAGTTTAAAATTAGGAAGGTTTGAAAAGAATAATCTCTCAAGAATAGCATCATGCAAGCCAAATAGGCTCCGTGTGATTAGAGAAAAGTAATGGTTTAATAGATGATTGATTACACAAATCGAAAGGTAATAGAAAAAGAAATGAGAACGATTTAAGAACTTGACGTTGCAACATAACTAAATCTATATATTCCATTCAAATGCCTGTCAATGGAGTAGACTAATTAGTAGGGCAGTTTGATTAAAGGCAAATGAAATATTGTCTGAATCGAATAAAATATTTAAGAGAGAGGGAGAGAGGGAGGGAAGGAAACTTCTAAACAACATAAACTAAAGTCAGAATGTTATTTGGGATAGGAAAAAAAAAGAAAGAAAGACGGTCAAATGGATTTTTCTTTGGTGTCGAAGGAACAAATTCTATACTTAATTAGAAGGTACGGAGAACAAATTCTAAAGACCACTACTGGACTTTAACTTGAGAAGAAAGGAAGGGGAAATGGGGATACAAAAAAGATTATATATATGTTGTGATTAAAAAGGTACTATCTCCGTCCCATATTATCTGTCCATTTTTCCCCTAAAATCTTGTCCCAAATTATTTGTCCCTTAACCACTTTTAAGAAAAAATTTCCTAATTAACCCCTATTTAATTTTTCTCGTAAATATAATACTATGATCATAATGGGAGAGAGAAAGGGTAATATGGGTAGAATGGTTAAAAAGTCTATAAAATTTAACAAGTTGATTGATTTTCTTAATATGTGTGAAAAAAAGAAATGGGACAAATAATATGAGACGGAGGGAGTAATAATTTACTTAATTAAGTATCGATTAATTAAAATTTAGCATTAACAACCAACTTCTCCGTAGGAAAGATGAAAAGTGAAGAATGCAATCACAGCACTGAAAATTCTAATAAAAATTTCTCTCTAACCCCTTTGATAAATTGAACAATGCCGGGTTTTTATGGCGTTTCAGAGTTCAAGACAATTAAATAGTAATTCCGGCATGTGAAAGGAAGCAGCAAACGGAGTTAAGATTTAGGAAACGGGAAACTCACTTGGCCGTTATACCCAAAAAAATAAAGATAAAAATACTAGGAAAGGAAACTCACTTGGCTTTGATGATTTCAAAAACCACTGTTGTATTCCCCATAAATCCCAATTAAGCTCACTCACATGGTCAATTATGTCGGATAAATGTTTAGGGATTAGCAAAAAGTATAATATAAGAATAAAGAGATAGAGAAAGCATATTTTTCCTATCTCCATCAACTCAACTAAAGTCCTACTACATTGTCTGGGAGGCAACTTGTTTTCATCTTTTCCAGCATGTTACGTGTTTTCCTACTTGCTGTCGACAAAAGACCTCGCAAGAGATGCTCAAAAGTATGTTTATCAGCTAAAAGAAAACCTTTTGCATTTTCAGAATTTCTAAGATCTAGAACAGGAGTAAACTCAAAGTAATTATACTTGTTGAGCAATATATATTATGCAGTATGATATGAATACACAATGGTTTTAATGAATTCATACGGTAATGAATACAAAATTTCGGTATGGGTGAGTGCTTGCTGTA
Source organism: Corchorus capsularis (assembly GCA_001974805.1). Classification (NCBI taxonomy): domain Eukaryota; kingdom Viridiplantae; phylum Streptophyta; class Magnoliopsida; order Malvales; family Malvaceae; genus Corchorus; species Corchorus capsularis. Next base: position 65,252 of record AWWV01009731.1, on the reverse strand, counting down.
CATAATTGAAGCATATCCTATCATTAGACACTATTGACACAGAATAAGTACAAAGAATTAGTATTTCCAGTGATACCTACCTCCGTGGCCGAGAATGACTAGATGCTTGTCCACTTACTCCTGATAGCTGCTTTAGGTTGGTAAGAGCATCCTGAGCATGCCTCTTTGCATTAGCATTTCCATGCTTAAAGGCTTCTACCAATGCCCTAACCAGTGATTGATTGAGCGAGTACCTATGGGCAGGGCCATCCACTCTCAATGCCCGCTCTATCATCCAAAGTGCCCTCTCTTGAAGCACCCCAGGACGAACTTCTGTAAAAAGTTCAATGACAGCTGCAATTACATCATGCTTTTCGAGCTCATCCACCGCTCTTTTATAACCATTAGAATTATCTAACATGAGAGTTGACAGTGCCTCGACTGCAGCAATTTGGACATTCGTATCATCATCGTGAAGAAGCCCAACCAAGGGTTCAATACAATTGGATTTTAGCAAGCACAGCTGACTGTTGTTGTCACATTGAACATTGTGTATGGGACAAGTGGCAGGCTCTTTAGAAGTCCTCCCACACATGAACACCAATGAAGCACAGAAGCCTTGGGGAGGTGGTGGTTCAGGGTCTGCAGCTGCAAGTGACCTTCCAGCTTCAGACAAGTTCTTCAATCCAAATGCTGCTAGCTGTTTCACTCTAGGTTTTGCAGCAAAATTGAGCTGCTCACAAAAAATGGTCATGATTTGATACTCCTTCACCATACTAATAGTCTCTCGATCAAGGCTCCTTGTAAAGTGGAGTAATAGGCCCAGAAGTCCTTCTGACATGCTTGATGTAGGTCGTGATGTTCTTCCATTGGGGATACACTGCTGCTTTTTAAGAGTCATTACTGTCCAACTAACAAAGCTTGCCTCTAGGATTGTTTTTACTTCATCTTCTGAGAGTGGAAGATTAGCAAGTATGCATGCAGAATCAGATTTCTCACTGTCTGTTGACTGGTTGTCTAGTAATTTCTCTTTCAATAGAGGAAGCTTGTCAGAAATTCTAAGCTCATGAGCTAAATCATGACCAAACTTTTCCGTGAGTACTCTTGTAAGCTTAAAAGCATGAATTCTGTGTTCAACCTCTGGGTATTGAAGAAATTCCAAAATTGTATAGATGCCATCCGGGGAGTTTTTTATATGTGTTGCTACTGACTCTACAACATCCAACAGATTTTAAGAAATAAACCAAATTAAAAAGAAGCAAATACTAGCAGGATAGTTTGTTAATGCAAATCTATGTATATGAAGTCCAAATTACTTTATAAGCACAGATATAATCGTCTGACATTGTCAAGAAGATGATTGTTTTCATAAGGGTAATTCAAAAAGAAGTTACCTGTGGCCTGTGGGGAGGAAGCCATTCCATATAGGATGCGGAGAATACACACTTGACATTGTGGGGATGCAACTAAAAGAAGTCCAAGAAGACTAAAGACTACTGATTCTGATAGCATTAAATTTCCTTTCTTGTCAATTGCAGCCAATTCCCAGTGCCCAGGATTTGAAACTATGTTTGCAAGTGTTGATGCTGCTAATTCTTTCCATTCTGGTAAAGAACCCTGTTCTTGTAAAAGAATAGCTATTAATGCTGGAAGTACAGCAGAATCTACAAGAATAGTTGCATTGTCATCCAATCCCGACAGGTTGTTCAATGCTTGCAAGCTCGGTGTTCTTCCCTCTGATTTAGATAACAACTCAACTAGTGTCCGAGCACATTGCCTGGCAATCTGTTCTTTACTATTATTTATCAAGGTCATTCTCCCAATAATTGATGCCATCTCTACCTTAACATCATCAGGTCCTGCTCAAAGTAAAAGAGCACCTTCAGTTTTATATATTATCATAAGTTCTTCTTCAAGCAAATGATAAAAAAAGGAAGCTTCTCTGTTTTCTCCAAAGCTGCTGTTACTTTTCACATTTTATATCCCCATTTTTTTACTTCAATTGAATGACAAACTCGAAGTGGGTTAGCATAAGGCGTACCTTCACGTAACCGCCTGAGTAATGGTTCAAATCTTCCTGCAGCTGCCAAATGTTCAACACTATCCTCAACTTTCTCCAATCGCGTCAATACCTCCTCAGCCAAATTGGCTAAAGCAGGATGCTCCAGGTTTCCTGCCATGGTTGAGAGAAGAACTAATGCCCCTTTCTCTGAAGCAATTCTCGTACAACAAGCTTCGTCGCTGGAGAATTCAAGCAATAACTTAACAGCATACTCCTTCTCTTTCTCTGAGCTTCCAATAAGACTATGTATGGCCAACCTAGTAATGCCCTCTTCAAGCATTATTTTCTATAAAAATTTTGACATTATATCAGAAACTAACTCCATAAGCAACATAAAACCATTTATTCAGAACAGACCTTAAATTGCCAACAAGCCAAAAGTAGAGTTATAACAAAGGGCAAGCAACATTTCTACATGCTTTTTTTTTCTTTCTTTTTTTGTGTGCGAGAGAATTGGAAACAAACATATTAGCTTCAAATTTGCAAGTATACCAATTTCCAAAACGAAATAAAGCCAAACATTTGGAAATTCTAATCAACATGATGTTTCTATTCTACTTCAATGCTCACTCAACCACTTAACCAACTTACTTACATGCATCATCTTTGCTCATATGAGAAACAAACTCATATCCTTTCCAGAGGAATAGCATACAAGTAATTCAGCAAGCAACAATGTAAATAAGGAACAATCCAACCAAATTCCTACATTGTGTTCTGTCACAACATCACATTCTAGTTTTACTCTATTATGAATAAAATAAATATGCAAGAGCAATAATGGAAATGCTGACCTTGCTTTCTTCATCCTTTGCCATACTAAGCAAAGCCATGAGAGCTTTACCTCTCAAAACAGTTCCAATACTCTTCGAAGAATTCCTAAGCAACTTAACAATCAACGCCACAACCCCCGCATTCCTAACTCGAAACCTATTTGAAGGATGCTCCTCTGATATCTTGTAAACCACATCCAACACTCTCTCAATACCCTCCACCTCTACACTCTCCTTACTCAGCTGCTCCACTGCGCCCTTCACCTGAATCTCAACATTCCTATTAACCCATTCCTCAATAGCACCTGCCAATCCAATATTTGGTTTCAACTCCAACGACTTCAAAACCTGACCCGTTACTGGACAAGTCGGCTCCCTTCCATCCTCCAAACACCTCTCAAACCAATACTCAATTGCCGATCTCTCATAATTTTGTGATGACTCTAACACAACAGGTTCTTTCATAACCTCCTTAGTTAAGGGACACAAGAAATTCTTGAACGGTAAAATGTGAGCTTCTTCCTCAAAATCACGGTCAACGTTTAAGGTTGACATTCCCGGAACTATGGACCAATTATCTAAAATCTTTTCTAAGGAAACTAAAATTCGCCTTGAGGAAACGGAATTAGAGTTTGTCAAATCCGTTTTAAACAACTTAACTTGAGTAGTTAACTCCTCGTAATTATCGGAATCAATTCCTAAGCACCTGGCTAAATCCATTATTATAGCGCTTTGAACTGCTTTACTTGTTTGCCTTCCTTCTCCTTCTTTTTGAAGCGTACGATGCACTCGTTCTTCATTTTCAGTAACCTAAAAAAGGTAAAAGAATCAAATTTGTCAAATTACGAGAAAAAAATTTGAATTTTGAAGTAAGGAAAAAAAAAAGTTTCGTTGGTGAGATTTTATACGGTGAAATGAGATTGTTTCATGTCACTTGCGAGATCGGAGGTCTTTTTGCGGAGATCATGGAAGTCATCGGAGAGGGAAGATTCGATCAAGGCAAGCCAGGAAGCGATGGCGGAGGAGTGCTGTTGGAGAGAAGAAGATAGAGACTTGCAGTCGATGAGGACGAAGATCTTGCTTCGCTTACGGTAAACTGAAACCGTTTCCACGGCTTTGGAAAGATCCGAGGCGATTCCTTTAAGAGCTGTTTGGAGAGGAGGAGGGAGAGAGTCGGGTTTGAGGAAGTGGTGGTGGTTGAGGAGCAGCCGGAGTCGGGAAGCGAAGGCGGTGAACCGGCGGGGATTGTCGAAGGAATCAGGGGAAGAAGAGGAAGTGAGTTCTTCGAGAGAACGGTGGATGGACTCCGCCGCAGCTGCCGCCGTGGAAGGTGGTGAGGATGACGCCATTTCACGGGGAGCTGGGCATTGAAGAAATTGTAGTTGGTTGGGTGGTTTGCATTGGGCAACAAAAAGAATGGAAATCAAAAGCCAATGAAAAAGAAAAGAAAACGTAAGGCTTTCCTAAGCTGAAGCAATTTGGTTCAGTAAAGGAATAAAATTTTGAAGGAGATGAGTCAAGGTTTGACTTTGGCGGGCGCAGACTTCTCTTCCTTACTGTTAATTTCTGGTAAAGTCCTTCCCTCTATTTTGCTTATGTAATTTGCAGTTAAATTGTAAAAGTGAATTCCAAACTCGGGTTAGATCTCTGGCCCAAAAAAAATCTCGGGTTAGATCCGAACTCAGAGAGCTTGACTTTGACTGTTTGCCTCAGCCCTCAGTCTTATAGGACTAGGAGGATCTTATCTCCTCAGTCCTCAGTTTCTCTTGTAAAGCATGCAATTTTTAAATTTTTTTTTAGTTTTATTTTTGATATAACTTATAGAGAGAGTTTAATATCCTTTAAACAAGATTATGATGTGAAGTGATGTAACTTAATTCTAAATTAGTCGAACCAAGTAAATTAGTCAATTTAATAGAAGTAGAACAAATATTAGAGGTGTATTCGATAAAAAAAAATAGTTGTTCATCAATATAGTTCTATAAGTTTTGATTTGTATGAATAGTTAATTCCTTGTAAAAGTTCAATTAAGAGGCAAAAATTATCATTTTACACCAATTACTGTCATATATAAATAATTTTTTTGGTACATTAAAGTTTAGGAATATAGTAGGTTATCTTATCTCCAAGGCCAAACAAGCTGTTATTGGATTTACGGATTTTTCAGATTTATAAATCACTTATCAAAAAAGTTCGTGGAGACTTAAAAATTAAGTCTGGATATCTTCCGACACAAATCCAAATATTTAGTACTTTTGACTAACTTTGATTGGCTATGACTATAATAGCATAAATTTTAATAAAACTCAATCAAGCTTGATTTGATTGTGACTATAAAATATAAAAATGTAAATATTAGCTGCTATCCCTATCCTACTAGAAGTATAAATACGGAGTACTAGTTTAAAGAAAAATAGTTCTCTACCGAACTCATTCTTAAAGAGTCAACTTTCTGGAAAGACTGCAATTGAGAAAATCCTATTTATTTCAGACTTTCGGGTATGCTCCATCCATGATCCGGATAGAGTTATCCTATCACCCAAACAGGCAGGTCGTTAATTAACGTCCCTGCTTCCCCAAAGCCATTTTACTTATAACTTTTTCCTCGCACTCTGGAGGACTTACCGAAGTTCGTCATCGACTTTCGCATCAAACGCCATGGATCGTGCTCAGCTGCTACTCGTGGGCCTACCACTCTTCCTCTTAGTCTCCGATCTCTTCAGCCTCTTTACTCCTCCGCCGCCCAAACCGCCCTCCGCTCCCCACCACCACCACCACCATCATCATCAACCAAAACCCTCGATCAGCCCTGAAACCCTAGATATTCCTTTACAGGTAAATCTAACGAATTTATCAACTTGTTTTTGTTAAATTTCTGCAACTAATTTACACTAAATTATATAATTTTCTGTTTTGTCTCCTTCTTAGAAACCCACCTCTGTTGGAGGAGTCGGCTATGGCAGCGTCGTTGATATCAACTTCTGTGCTTCATGCTCTTACAGGTTCCTTATAATTTTGAATTTTAATTCTGGCCTTCATATCTGATAGAAAATAGTCTTTTATTTTAGTAAAGAATTTAAAGTTACTAAAAAATGAAAATTTTGCAGAGGAACTGCGGTGACGATGAAGAAGATGTTAGAGACCCAATTTCCTGGAATTGATGTGATCCTTGCTAATTATCCACCACCATTGCCAAAACGGTTGCTTTCGAAGGTTGTTCCAGTTTTTCAGTTTGGAGTTATAGGGATTATAATGGCCGGTGAACAGCTATTTCCTATGATTGGCATGACACCACCGCCATGGTATTATAACCTGCGTACGAATAGATTTGGCTCCATTGCAACTACTTGGCTTCTTGGGAATGTATTGCAGTCTTTTCTGCAAAGCTCTGGGGCTTTCGAGGTTTCCTGCAATGGTGAACTGGTTAGTGATCTTTCTGCTAGTTTTGATACTTTCATTTGAATTCTTTATGCTAGCCAGTGATTTAGTATGGTATGATGAGATCAGTGAAATTCCCAGATAAAGATTTGAACATAAACTAGTATTACAATGAAGTTCCATTCTTATGAGATAATTTACTAATTTTGAGGATTACGAGACAGTGCAAAATTTTGCATCCATCTCGTCTCTGCCTCATTTATAACTTAGGCAACTGAAAGTTAATTTACCGCATTCGAGAGTGCATACTTTGCAAAGTTCTGATGAATTTTGCTTGGAAAACCTGAGATTGAATTGTGGAACTGTAATGAAGTTATGTGCATTTCTCATTATTGTTTATGCCTCCATGATGCATGTGCCTGAGGAGTGTTGAATCTCTTTTATCTTCTTTTCAATTACTCTTTTGTAGTGCTGGAATGGAATTTATGTACCAGTTGCTTACATTTCCGCTTGATAAATTATAGGTTTTCTCTAAACTGAAGGAGGGAAGGTTTCCTGGTGAGATTGAACTAAAAGATCTTGTCAGCAAAAGATTAGCTACAACAAGAGTAACAGACAACCTTGGAGTAGTGTGGTCTTAGCTCAGGGACATGACTGGTTCTTGGACTGCTATGGTGACAACATCAAAGGATGTAGGACTAGGTTTTTAAATACTCTGTATTTGAACTTTCATTTTCCTCACATGCCAGCCACTTTGTTCTAATGAATGGTTTTGATTGTGATTACTATGATTTTCTAGTATCCACTGAAATTTTCTAAGATCCTATAATCAATTTAGTCATTTACACCTAGCTTTCTGCTTCTTTTTGGATGCTTCTGTTTTCTTGCATTGAATTGCAGTGTTCTTTTTTTTTTTTTTTGGCTTCTTTTTAGCGATACATAGGTTGTTCACTTTTTTTTTTCACGTTGTCTTAGTTTATAGTAGAGATAGCAACAAATCCCAACAACGATTGGATTTCCTACTGGTATTGGGTTTTGTTCGATCTTTATATTTATAATAATAATATAAAGGTCTCATCCTCCGCCATGTCAATACTAATTTCATTAATATTTGAAATCATCCGAACAGAGCACCACATCTCCTTTCCTCAGACATTCTGCAATTCTATTGATTGATATATTGTATATCCTTTTGGTGAAGAGGCCAAGGCATTCAAATATGGTAGATTCTACATCCAATGTTGCGCATAAAAAAGCCAAAGTCGTGTATTCTGATGAGGATCGTATTACTTCATTGCCGACAGATCTTGTTAATATCATATCTCGTTTGACAATGAAAGAAGCAGTGCGCAGCAGCGTTCTCTCAAGCAAGTGGAGACACTTTTGGAAGCAATTTCATGGGTGCTTGGACTTTGATGATTCACTATTAATATTCAAGATGCGTTTGTTTAAGGTTGTGAACAAGTCAATAGAGGTTGATAGGTTGAAATTTGTTGACTGGGTCAACAGGAGTTTAGAAAGCTTTGAGAGCCCAAGCATAGACCATAGAGGGACTGGGGATCTTTTTCGATGTCAAGTCTAAGTCAGATATTGATAGTTGGATCAAGTTTGCTGTTAGTAAAAGAGCCAAGAATCTTGAGTTGGACTTAACCAAAGCAGAGGCGTCTTGCCGGTGTAAATCTGGTCTCATTTTCATTCCTTGGACCAAAAATAAACATTCGCTATAACAATGTGCCCCGTCTTGCCAATATATCACTTGGGGGTGACTGGTGAGTATTCGTATAATAAAGTTGGTGGTCAACTGTTTGAGCCAATCTTAGGATTTCAGTTGCAGCTGGAGACACTTATTTTGGATGTGGATATGAAAGCTGAGGAGTTCCCGCAGAACAACATTCCTGAGTTTACTAATCTAAAGCATATTGAATTAGGAATATCTCGGCAGGAGGACTATACGCTTCTTCCATATACTTCCTTGCTCAAGGCATCTCCTTTGTTGCAGAAATTTACTCTCAGGGTGAACTTTTCATGCTTAGAAGTAGAAGAACCCTTGTATAAAAAGGAGTTTGCAAATCATTTATCAGAAGAAGTCGTTTATCCTTGCCTCAAAGTGGTGGAGTTGAAGGGGTTTGTGGGGTTTCCAGCTGATTAGAGCTTTTGTTCCACTTGTTAGAGAAAGCTCCCGCTCTGAACAAGATGATAGATGCTTGTGAAGGCTATTTGTTGGGCGGCCGAGGAGACCCTATAGCTCGACAAAGTAAGCCTTATCAATCTGCTCGGTCGCGTGCCATGGACCTACAACCAAGAATACCTACCAGGATTCATTTTGTGGTCATATGAACATGTTCTTTTTCTTCTTGGTGAACCATAAACCATAAATTGCAAGATATCAATTACTAGTTCAGTCTGTAACTGCCGTGGATTGAATATGCCACTTAAATCTGCATAAAAAAAATTATATAAACAACAAGAACTAACCGACCAAAGGGAAAACTTAGGTGCCTTTGGACAATATATGTTCATATACAGTATCAATCGTGTTATTACGAATAGAATTCCTTTGGGAGACTAAGGCTCACATGACAGGGCATCAACTTGAACATACATCCGAAGAGCTCTTGAAGCTGCTAACATGAAAATAATCAAGAATTACAATGTGCCCTCTAATCTGATAAGGTACGGATAGTAACATACTGATGACAATGTTTCAGAAGAAAGAAAAGAATTGAGAGAATACAGACGGTAAACCTGTGACATTGACATAGAAGCTGTCCTCAAATCTATATTCTGCTTATGTCACGGCCAAACACAAAAGTTGTCAGCCAGTTAATAGCCACATAGAATCTATTCCTCCAGCTAACAACTCGAGTTAGATATGCCGAACGCCATATAAACCAGCTAACAAATCCTGCCAGGGATATCCCTTTTGCCTCCTACAAATGAATCAAAGATGTCACAAGTCATCAGAAATAATAGCTACAAGTCATGGGTGGGAAATGAATATAAATTCACCTTGCTCTGTCTTAGATCAACAAGAGCCTTGAATCTGCCAACAGTTGCCATGCTTCCGAGATGCTTGTACTCGAATGGATCTCCAAAGTCCATGTCTTTAGCACGGTTAGCATGTCCTCCACCATCCTTACTGATTTGATTCAATAGGTTCGCCAGATACTTCCCCTGTCGCTCAGCAACCTGTTCAAGAAAGAAACATTTGCACCAATCTTGAAAGCAGCAAAAAGAGATGCATCAATCTCAAAAGTGAATATCAAGAGCTATATGTCTGGTCTAAAATACTAATAGCATAGAAAGTTCATTTCTGGTACCCCTATTTTAGATGGAAAGAGCAGGTTAAACAAAAGACCATTGAGAAAATTTAAAAGTATCCCCTCTCAAAGCATTTAAATTGAAAGTTGGTAAGACTTGGCACTCCAATTTTCGATGCAACTGGATAATTTCATATAGAACTATACACGCACATGAATAACTGAAGCATAGCTTCAAAAAGGTCTGGACAATTCCAAGCTTACCTGTGCTAAAGCTGGAAGGACTGGTTTACCAGTGCCCTCCAGAAACCCACTGCAGTCACCAATTGAAAACACATCTTGCACAGAAGGAACTCGAAGCCACTCATCAATACCAATCCTGTTAGCAAATAGGAATGATTCATAAAATTGAAATCAACCGCATAATATAGTAAGCTTCACAAAGCAGTGATACTACGTAGGTTCAAAGGAAAATACACTAATGACAAAGGGTAGCTAACTCTTAGCATGAAAATCAAATTGATTCATACTACTCCATTATTATCAGATGGCAACCAGCTGGTTTCAGAAGGTGCATTTACAATTTTTTTTTTTAAAAAAATACCAGTACCGTGCCTTAAAGTTTTATGTCAGCTAAAGATTTTAGCCAGGGACATCAAGAGAATCTTCATGAAACTTTTGAAAAAACAAAAAAAGTCACTCAGGGAACTACTTACCTGCCCCCTGGAGATTTTGGAAGTCCAAGAGAGTTTACAAAAGGAGAAGGTCCGACACCTGTTGACCACACTAACAATCCATAAGGAACCTCTGAACCATCACTGAGGATTAGATTTTGAGGTTTAACATCCTTGACAATCCCACGAACTAGACGCACTCCTGACTGAGAAAAACTACTTGATGAAATATGAAGAAACATGCATAACGGAAAATAAAATGAGGTGCCCATCCATAAGTAAATATATAAATTCCTTTAATAGAAAATTTTGAAAGATAAACTCAGCATCGCATCAATGAACCATCTCTCACCTTTGTTAACTGTTTAATGGCATAGCGGCGGAGACGATCATCAAAGGAAGACAGTATCTCATTTGCCTGAGAAGAAAAGGAATGATTTTCTTAAAGTTTAGATGCTCCTCAATGCTAGAAATCAGATGAGTCAGGACAACAACAAGAATCTTGAGTAGGGCTTCAAGTTTCAAGTATGGGATAGACGGCATTGTCTTAACAAAGATAATAGAAGACAAAGAAACATAACAAGCATCCAAGGGTCGTATTGCATAACTTAAATTGAAGTAAAACAAACCTCAATCAGTGTGACATTGATATAGTCTTTAACATGCGTGTATCTTTGGTGAACATCCCTCCTAATGAAATCACTAAGTTCACCACTAAACTCAACTCCTGTAGGACCACCTCCTACAACAACACAATGCAGCAATCTCTGTTTCTCTTCTTCAGAAATTCCTGTTTCAGCACCAAACCCGCAAGCAAATATCTAATCGCACTTGAGTTATTTGTCTCCATCATTAAAGATAAAAGCCATCATTTACAATTTTTCATTTCAAAAGAAGAATTCGTAAAAAAATCGAGTGCTAGTTTACCTGGCACATCAGACAGCATCAAATTCAGCAGCAGCTTCCTACGAATTTCCTGAGCATGATGAACCTCACGCAGAAATGTTGCATGTTCTTTCACACCATGAATTCCGAAAGTTGATGCCTGTGCTCCTGATGCAATTACCAGCTTATCATATGAAATCTTAAACTTCCATGGATCCAAAGAGTCAGCTCCCTCAGTAACAGTCTCACAAAGCACCTTCAATGCCCAAACCAGCAGTACATTATAAAGCCATTGTAATTTGTAAAATGCCAAAATTTCAAAAGCATCATACTGCATTGCCAGCAAGCTTAATTCAACTAATGTCATTCTACCTAGCAATATCTAAGACAAAAAATCCACCAATTCATAATTGAAATTTGTTGTGACAACACTGTTCCCTAAAAACCAAATTCAATAGCCAAAAGCCCAAAGACAAAACTTTGACTGTTAAGCCACTCCAACTACTTTTTGTCCAACACTTTTGACCAAAAAAATTGAACCCAAAAACTCGAAAAAAGATGAATTCAATTTTAATTTTTAAGAAAACCGTCATATTACCCAAAAAAGGCAGCATTGTGGTGACTTTTACCTCATGGCTCTCGGTATCCACGCCGGTACAATTGGCTAGGAAAAAATACGAGCCAGGTGCTGAAGAAATCGAGGGCTGGATCCTGGCAATGGGTTCAGCCACGGACCTGAATTCAAGAGTTCCAACACAAGTTGAAGCCAAGAGAGGAGTGAACACCATGTGATTCCTAGGAGAGACGCAAACGATGTCGTAGAGGCTGGGGTCCAAGCCTTTCATTAGCCTGCAACCAGCCCAGCCTGAGCCTAAGACCACCACACGTGGTTTCTCATTTGGCTTGGTGGGTCCGAGCCCTGAAGGCTGAGCCGCCGCCGCCGCGGGGACTTGGTTGGCAGTGCTGAAGTGGGCTAAAGAATTTAGCAGAAGGTTTGTGGTGATGGGATTTTTGGGTTTGGTTGCTGAAGTGGATAATTTAATCAAGTTCCTATACCAAAACATGGCTGCTTTTTCTTTCGCTTTCTTCCCTTTTTTGCTTTCAAGTTATACTACTTGGTGGTATAATTATTCATGGAAAAAAAAATGATGTTTTTCTAGGTCCCAAGATTCTGGATATTCTACTACTAGATTTTTGGGAGAGAAGACTCTCTCATCAGTTAATTGATCTTTTTGACTCGTACAAAGATTTACTGACGTGGTGGGCTACTTCGGTGTCAGAGTTAATGGGTTCGTGCCACGTGTCCTGTTCATGAAGTCAAGTGACGAATGAACCTCATTCTTTTTTACGGTACAAAGCCCATTGGGCCAAGTTTTCCTCTCCTAACTAAAGCATTTATTATATGCAAATCGAGTTGGTTGCAGTCTTCTAAAAACAGGTGAAGGATAATGGAGTAAATGGTAATTTAGATCAATGTTTTTTTTTGGGTATTAATTCTATTAGGATGATTCTAAATCGTAAGGTTTTTAGGATTCCATTAGATTGATGACATATAATCCTTTCTTAATCTCATTCAATGATTACAAAGTTTTATTCTATACCATCTCTCACCATATCCACTCTTTAATCTTATCTCTATTCTTTTTTTTTTTCTACAAATCTCTATTCTTAATAGGGTGATTATATGATACATCGGCGGTGTAAATTTTAGACTCCACAAGCGGGTTGTGGAGTTGAAACATGTCCATTTTTTCAATTAATTAAGTTTTAAATATTTCAATCTAGTCCCTATAGGACACATGTCACCCTTTAGGACCCGTTTGTGTAGTCTGTTAAACTCCACCGACGGTGTATTGTATAATTTGTCTTCTTAATAATATTAGACAAACTTGATAAATTATTATCTAAAAAAAATTACTTGATAAAATATTATAAATTACCTTTCTTTCAAATTTTTGTTTTCATTTTTGAAAAATGGAAGTACGAAAAAAAAAGTCTCTGACCACAAAAATGGAATACAATTTAAAAAACAAAATCAATAGAAATTTTGTTTTTCAATTTTCATGGTACAACTACATGTACAGTGAATTAAAATTTTTTTGTCATATCAAGAATTTATTTTTAAGAAGGAAAGTTTTTTTTGTTGTTGTTCATTTTTTTTTATCAATTTAGAGACGTGAAAATAAGGAAAATCAATTTCTACAATTAAGGGATTGGATTTGGTGAGGTAGTGTATAAAATTAATGTTAAATTTGACTAAAAATAGATTATGTGGCATGATTTGAATGGAATTCTAAAAAGTGGTGTTTTTAGGATCATCCTAATATAATTTAAACTCTTTTTTTTTTTGGGAAACAAATTAGATCAATGTTTTAACCCACAAAGAAAAGCAAGGATTAATCATGAAGTAGTATTGGAAGATTTTAATTTTTTTAAAGATTTAGAATAACAATAAACTCAAAAAATTTCAATCATCATCATCCTCAATCTAATTCTAATACTAGTTATTCCATTTATTGTAAGAAATTTATTATCCATAGCCATTGGGCAAAGTATCACGGCTAATTGCTCAAATAAGGGTTTAACATTTGACAAAATATTCAAATAAGAGCCCGATCTTTTAATTTGGCCAAATAAGGGCTTAACGTTTGCTAAAATGCTCAAATAAGGGTCCCACCTTTGAATTTGGCTAAATAAGGGCCTAACATTTGCCAAAATGCTCAAATAAGGGCCTATCTCACGAGTCATCCAAACTGACACCGGGCCCTTATTTGAGCATTTTCGATAACGTTAGGCCCTTATTTGGCTAAATTAAAAGATCGGACCCTTATTTGAGCATTTTCGATAACGTTAGGCCCTTTTTTGGCCAAATTAAAAGATCGGACCCTTATTTGAGCATTTTGACAAACGTTAGACCCTTATTTGAGCAATTAGCCAAGTATCACATATGATATGAGTAGGATGGAGGCTAGCCAGCTCAGCCGGTGCCTTGGGTAGGAGCAGGGTTGCATGGCAGAGCAAAAGGCGGCGGCGGAGGAGGCCGAGTCCTTGGTGGTGTATAATCTGTAAAGGCTGTCATACTCGTCTCATCACATGCACCTTCCTTCCCTGTCAATTATTTGTACCATATATTAACAACAGCTTTTTTCTCATATATTAACTTGCTTTCGTGAATATATAATATGATACCTGAAAATTCAATGAGATCACGAGCAGAACAAAACGTGAGGACCAAAGCCAGCAAGAAATACAAGATGAAGAAGCGATTTTTGAGTGCCATTTCTCTCTTTGTTCACTGTTTGTTTATATGTATAGTACTATGTTCTTTTTGGGTGAAAATAAATAGTACTATTTGTTGTTCTTGATTTGAAGGACAGCAAATATATATATAGCCTGGTTTCAAAAGAATATTCTAAACTTCCAACAAGGTAACATTTATAATCCATTGAATAATAAATGCTTGAGTGTCTACCTAATTAATACATTTCATACTATATCATTATGAGATGCAAAATATCCAATCAGTTACCCAAATTACCAAATATATATTTTTGGGGTAAATTACCAAATGGCTAAATGACCACTTGCCCCCTGAACTATGGCGCTTTGGACGTTTTGCCCCTTCCCTTCAAGAATCCCCCAACGAATTATTTTGGACATCTTTGAAGTTTTATTATTTAGCAATCATATGTTGTCCCATCAGCTATATAATTACTCAAAATTGACAATAAATTTTAATTCAATTACTTCAAATTGAATATTTCGATGTGAAAAACAAAGCCAAAAAAAATTGTCAAAGTGGAGTAATTAAGTTAAGATAAATTGTCAAACTTGAGTAGTTATAATGCAAAAGGGGTAATAGGGGCTCCTAAATAAAACTTTAGGGGGTAAAATGTCCAAACCAATTCTTTAGGGGGCAAAACTTCCAAAGCGCCATAATTTAGACGAGTAAATGGTCATTTAGCCGTTACATGAAGCTGCTCATGGGCTCCCCTCCGGATGAGATCCTTATCTTACTAACCGAAGACCGACTCGAAATTGACACTCTGAAATCGTAATACTTACCACTATTTTTACTTTTCACTGTTCTTATGTAAAAAAAAAAAGTACTACTCTAATCTATTCGAAGAACCAAATCTCACCTGCTAAGAAAATGAGTTGGTTTGAATCACACATATAGTAAAAGCTAGGTTATTATCATTAATTCTATCAAAATTTATCATAACTTTCCCGTATTCCTTTTTATGATTAATGTCAATATAAAGTTTAGACTCTAAAAGTGAGTTAAAGAGTTCACACAAATACCCCATTATTATTTTTTTTTTGAAAGTAATACCCCATTATTATTTAATTAATCTTGTATTCAAAATTAAAATATACTATTCCTTAAAGGGCACATGTCAACCCTTAACCTACGCATGTGTAATTTACTAAACTCAACCGACAATATATTTTATAATTGTCTCTTATTACTTAGCATATAATGTTTGATTTGAGCCGCAAACAAATTCTTTAATTTTTCAATTTATAAGGGTAGGGAAAAGATAAAAATAAATAAATAATGTTTCATTAGATTTACAAAATAACTAATAATTGTTGCATTGAGTGGAAGGAACTGATCTGTTCCGTAAACAATTTCTCATGTAAATTGCGAAAACAGGTGTATGAAGAAAATTTTTCTTCATGTGTCTGGAGTGATCAAAACCCAATGTGGGGTTATAATTAGATATCGGACAGTTAATACTAAAAATAATTTACAAGATAACATAACATCCGGATGATGAGACCCAATATGATTATAACTAGATACCAGACAATAATATCAAAAAATTTATAAAATAACATATAAAAGGGGACAAGAAATATTATAAAAATTGACAAATATATAGGATAGGAGTAATTTCTTCACAATAAAAAAAAAAATTAAGGTCAGATAGAGAATACGTTAATTGTAATTTTTTCTTTTATATATTGTCATATATTATTAATACAATTCATCACATAAGTTCATAACTCGCAGCCTTACACAAGCAAAATGTTAGCATATATATATGCACATATACTTGTGCAAATATATTTTGGGCCTATTAAAGATTAACAATTTCTTTTTCAGTGGAAAAAAAAATGAGGCAATTTTCGCGTTAAAGCTGTCGACCTTTGCGACTGCGACCACGACCACCATTGCCGCCGCCGCCACCTATGGACCTTGAAGGAGGATCATGGCCACGATTCGCCGTCGGTTCATTGTAATCCTCGAGGCTTGCCATTAGAGATCTTCCCTCCGTAAATACATTAATCTCATCCCCTGCAATACGTACAACCCATGCAAATCAATATTATATCTTAATTCACACTTGAGTTAGAGATTACTAATTCAAAATATATGTAGGAACCTGAAGATTCCATCTCTCCGGTCTTATAAATATATATTTCACGTGACCCACAATGAGCCAAAACCAATGCTATATATATTTTCTTGGGTAAATTAATTGGTTTATAAAAACTAAACCTATCAAATAAATAATTAGTATCCACAGCGAAGATTTAATATTAATATTATAGGAGGTGATCACGTCGAATTAAACATGAAATTATATCAAGTATTGGGAGCACAAATTCCGATTTAAAAAATAATAAGTTTACATATGTCTTGAATTTGAAAGCTTTGGAAGACAAATTGTGTCTCTTGACTCTTGAGTTCATGAGGCAAAAAAGATACTAAACCAAAAAAAAAAAAAAAATCTCACATGTATAAGAACATACATATATATTATAATGATGGATGCGATGCACGCGAAAACCAACTATAAATTGATTCACATATATAGAGATATAGTAAGAATATTTTGTCACAAATTACTTGCTTTATAATATTACGAAAAAAAAATGAAGGATAGGAAACAAAAAAGAAGAAGAAAACCATTCAAGAAAAAGAGTTTAATTTTCATCCCTTTGAACTGTTATTTACTTTGACGAAACAAGCTGGAGAGAAAAGTTTTGCACTTCACAAATCACAACTAATAATGGTAATAATATATATGTTATTAGGTTTACTAGAGAAATTAAGAAAGGTATCATGGTGATGATGAATATGAAAAAGTGATGGGAAAGAGAAGAAGAGAAACATACCAGCTGAAAGTGAAGGAGGAATATTGGTGTTACGAGCTGAGGAAAATACAGCCATAGTAATAGTAATTAAAAGGCACAAACAAAGCTTAACTCCGAAACCCATTTGATTAATATTGTTCCTCTCTTCATTTGGATTGGGAAGACCTATACCTATTTATAGAGAGAAGTTTTCATGTTTTTGGCGAAATGACGTGGCCAATTGTGATTGGATATTGAGGAGTTGACGATTTGAAGATCGTGGATGCCACGTTCAAACTCATGAAACTACTTGAATGGATCTGAGCCGTTCATATTGATCTTCCCTTTAGTCAACGGGGTTGCTCCCTCCTTCATCATTCCCTTCCTATACCGGAAAAGGAAAAAGAAATAAAAATACTTATAGAGCAAGTATATAAGTGATAAAGTCGTAACCATTTTAATTTTTAAGAGCTGTTTGCAAATTCTATTTTTCAAAATTTAGGTTTCGAAAACTATTCCAATGAAAAAAATCATCAAATAAAAATGGGTATGAGTGGTGAAAAGTATTCATCAACACTGTCAAGCAAATAATAATTTTCTTCCCAACAGTGTAAGGCATAAAGTTCAAACCCATAAAGCAAAATATTTATGATTTGATACCCAGTAGCTAGTCATCAAGTAATTGGAGTTCCAATTTCATTCTTAATGCAATAAATTATCTTAATTTAATCCATTTCTCCTCCCACCAGTACTTAAGCACACTGCTGAGCTTCTAATTAATGAAGAATATATATTGATTAAGGTGCTAGTCATTTACCAGCTGGTAGTTTAATTAATATTCAATATCATTTTAAAGAAACAAAAGCATGCATTTATATAAAATTCTTTTTATATATAACAAAAGGCAAGAAATTCCTTTTCCCAGTTTTGAAAGCAATGAGTTATCAAGTACTAATATAATTAATTAATTTGTTCATGCAAATGCTTGATAAACACAGTGCTTATAAAAGAAGTTGATATTTATAACCTGGGGAAATTAATTTAATTCAGAGGCATGCTATTAATTTATGTTATACTCCACTAATTAATTACTTCAATTAAGTAAGTATAATGATAATAAACAAAAAGAAGAAAGTCAATGTTATTGTGAGTTTGTGACATGCATTTTGACTTTATCAATATGATACTATATTTTTCCTTTTCTGGGCAAATTTTCTATTTCTTTAAGCAAATAAAGGTATGGGATTATATATGAAATGGAGATTTGGTTCATGGTACCAGGCTTAATTGTGGCTTTTTAGTCAAAAGTAAGTGATTTAAGCAGTAAGGAGCATTAATTAGTATAGTATATAGAGTATATTTCAGATAGATGCATGTTTGACAATCCCAGGACATATCATTTAGTACATTATTATTGAATAATATATTTGATGTGATGATATAATATACCCTGCAAGTCAAGCTGGAGCCAGTTTTAGCCCATTTATATATTCAAACAGTTTTTTTTTTTTTATATAATTAGTCAAAATCATTTGTTAAGGAAACAGATCATCATGACTATCCACTAAAAAGAATGACTTAGGAAACAGAAAACAGGAATGATATATGATTTGTGTGAAATAATAATCAATTTTGCTGTAAAAATAGGGGAAAAAAAGGTTGTTATAGCATTTGTTTCTTTTTGATCGATAATAGTAGACTGCTCTTACTCCACTATCCCAACCACTTGGGAGAAGAAAGCTGATAATAATAATAATGATAAAGATCGATGCTGCAAAGTTTTTCCTTTACTGAAGCAAATAATAAGCTAAAGTCAACTTGCCATTTTACCATTAATTTTTGGTGGGTTCTCGAATTTGGTCGGTCCAATTTCTTTGACTTTGAGTAAAGCCCAACCTCAACCATGGTTTATTTGCGTGGGCCCAAAGTTTTCGAGGCTTATAATAAAATTGGTCAATTGACTCATTGTGGACTGGATTGGAGTACCTAGGGTTTCTCACTTTCTCCCAACTTGAGAGGCAGAGCCACTTTTCTGAAATCTTCCACGCAAAACCAAAAGCAATTAGCAAACAATATGTCATCTTCTTCCTTTGGTTTACCGAAATCCTTTTCAGGCTGCCAATTCAAGACTTGCTTAGGTGCACTGCCGTTTGCAAGCCATGGAACTCTACTATCAAAAACCCCACCTTTATTTCCACCCACCTGAAAAGAACCATCTCCTCCACCGACAACCGCCTCCTCCTTTTCCGGCTATGCAAAACTCAGCCAAAACCAGGCTACTCCGGTTGGACCGTTACCGGTAGGCCCGATACGTCCAATGTTGACTATGTAGAGCACTATTCTCTACGTTTTGACAACAAGCATGTTGGAGAATATAAGCAGCTTCTTCACTTCCCTGCCAACAAGTTCAGAAGCGTCGACGGCTGTTTCTGTATCGCCGGTTCCTACAATGGGTTAGTCTATTTAGTTGATGACATGACTTGTTACGCTGATCATTTTATTCTTTGGAATCCCACTATCTAGAAAGCCGTACGGGCTACTAGACCCACTGTTCACTTCTTTTCTCATGGTCCCTTTGAAGCCTTTCATGGGTTTGGGTTTGATTCAGAGACCAATGATTATAAATTGTTAAGATATGTTTACTTGGACGAAAATAGAGAATTTGAAGTTAATGTTGAAGCTGAAGTTTACTCGATTAATTCTAACTCTTGGAAAGTTATCACTGATATTACTCCCAGCTATGGCATCGGTTCTCCTTTTCGGAAAATCAATGGGGCTATCCATAACAAAGCTATCCCTTGCTTATGATAGGATAGAGGGTTATGGCTACAGGGCTAGCCGGCTAGACATAGAAACCTCATTTGGCGTTTGGCGTTTGGCGTTAAAGAAGTTTTTAGGGAGGTGGCATTGCCGGACTATTTCAGCAATGAGTATTCATTAGTGGATTGGTATGTTTATGTTTAGTGTCATGGATTTCAATCCATAGTACTATTTTGCTGTTTGTAATGTAGTATTCATTAGTGGTTACTTATGGATCTTTAATTTAGGTGAATGCAGCTACTTATGTATATGTGGTAAAGGGATATTCATAGTCCACCTGCATCTTCTTTCTGATAGGGATTTTTACTGCTCTGAGTTGCAGTTGCATGCTAATGTTCACATTATGGCTAGTATTTCATTATATTAAAGCAGCTTTTTTATATGCATATATTTGCCACATCAGATTATGCTTCAATTTTGATTATGTAACTTTATTATTATGCATATTAACCAAATACCCATGGCTAAATATCCAAATTGAATCTAAACCCTCAATTTGAATCTTTAATGAGCCTAAACGTTTCTCAATTGAACCAATTTGAGCCTAAATTAAATGGAATTAGGCAGTGTGTCACACGCACAAGTCAAACGCGTTTGTAGATAAAATTTTTATGCTTACATGGAATTTTCAGGCTATGTAAGTGTCTACGTGGAACTTTTTTCAGTGGGAAACAGGAAAAAAAAACAAAATAAAATATAATTCACTTTCTTTTTCTTTCTTTTTTTCCCCTTTTTACTAAATCCATAAATTCAAAGAACACTTTGAACATCATCATCTAAACCTCAATAACACTTTGAACATCATCAACTGGAATAAGAAAAAAAGAACATCATCATCTAAAGGCTAGAAATCGGTCATCGGAGTTGCCTTCCAACACCGGCCATCGCAGCTTTTCGAACTCAGATGAAGCTAAAATATTAGCTGGGGAGAGGAAGAACAACATACCTGTAAACATAAGTTCGATAAATATAAAACAAAAATCAATTCCATTTAAAAACCTCCTGAGCAAAATTAAGACATAACAAAGAAATCAAAACGAGTCGAAGACAGAGCAGATTCAAGTTTTTCAAAGTTTTCTAAGAGTATTGGATCTGACCCATTCTTTTCACCAATTTTTCTTATACAATTTCAAAGGCGAAATTCGATTTCAAGACTTGATCTGTAAACGGAAAGCAAGCAACTGAAGAAAAAAAAAAACAAAAAGGAGAAAATCAGCAAAAATTGCAGTAAGTCGTTCCCTCAAATCAACAAAACTAAAGAAAGAACAAAAAAAAAGTTGGAAAGTATTTTGTAACAGGCCTACCCATGGAGGACAAGTCCCAAATCAAGGCATGAGAATCATCCGCTGGTGCCTCTGCTGCTATCAATTGGAAAACCACCCCACAAGCCGCCATTAAACAGAAAATCAAGCCAAGGAAAAACCCCCCGAACTATTTATTATAAAACCACAAACCTTCTAATTGATGACCCAGTGAATAACCCATACTGCACGACATATATATAAACAAAGGAAAAAATATGGATTTTCTCTAAATCAATGAAGAGAGGAACGCACAGAAGAAAGAGAAGGAAAAGCTTTTTTTCATTTTTTTTTTTCCTAAACAGAAAACGGGTTAGGTTTTAACATTTTTTCCATAATTATTTTTTCTAATTAAATAATAGGGGCTTTTCCACCGTGTCATGCCACGTCACACGTTAGTAACGGTAATGGTGCGTGTAATACACTTCCAAAATTTTGTCACACTTGGGCCCAATTTGGTGCACCTCGAAAACGTTTAGGCTCAAGTCGGAGCTCATTAAAGGTTTAGACTCAAATTGAGCAAGTTACGAAAGGTTTAGGCCAAATTTGAATATTTGGCCAACTACTCATGTTTGGATTGAAAATTAAATTTGGTCATGGGTTTTGGAGATCCTTATTAGTCCACATTTTTCGGTTTTCCAAATTAGAGTAACAGTATGGTTTTGTTTTATAAAATGTTAGATATGGCGAATTATAAAGGCAAAACCCGAGTCAAGGCAAACTCAGTTTTTTAAAAATTCAAAACAGAAGAAAAACTACCCATCTTAAATAAAATGTTAGATAACCCCTCATGTCACTTACTTTACCCTGAGTTTGTCAGTCAAGACAAACTCAGTTTTTTAAAAATTCAAAACAGAAGAAAAACTACCCATCTTAAATAAAACTACCCATTAGAGGATAACTATAATATTTAAATTTTATTTATATCATCTAAAAAAATTAAGCTTTTAATTAAAAACTGTCACAAACTATCTTATAATAATTATTTTATTTTCCTATACACACTCACGTCGTGAGTGCCCTGTGTCTTGTATATATTAATAATTATATTAATCAAGGGGTGCTAATCAATTACCATTTGGTAGTATCATTTCAAATAAACAGAAAGCATGCATTCATATAAAATAAAATTTTTATATATAACAAAAGGCAAGAAATTCCTTTTGTTCCCAGTTTTGAAAGCAATGAATAATCAAGTACTGATATATATAATTAATTTGTTCATGCAAATGCTTGATAAACAAAGTGCTTATAAAAGAAGGTGATACAACCTGGGGAATTAATTTAATTCATGAGGCATGCTATTAATTTATGTTATAAAAACTTCAATTATTAAGTAGTGATAATAAACAAAAAGAAGAAAGTCAATGTTATTGTGACATGCATTTTGACTTTATGAATATGATAACATAGTAGTAGTATTATGTTGGTTTCCTTTTGTGGGCAATATTTTAAGCAAAAAAAGGTATATGGGATTATGAAATGGAGATTTGGTTCATGGTACCAGGCTTAATTGTGGCTTTTTGGTCAAAGTAAATTAGTGATCTAAGCAGTAAGGAGCACTAATTAGTATTGTAATATAGTAGTAGTATTTTTCAGATAGATGTTTGACAATCCCAGGACATATATTATTGAATTGAATGATGATGATTAGTATTGATTACCATAGTTTTCGGCCTAATAGAACGGTGTATGCCTCGAACAAATTTTTGGTGGGCTGGTACAATTTCTTTGAGTTAATTCGTTACTATTGTTTAGCCCAACCTCAATCATGGTTTACAAAATTGGTCAATTGACTCATTGTGGATGGCTAGGTTTTCTGATTCTCCCAACTTGAGAGCCACATTTCTAAATCTTTCGGCTTTCTCAACAGTTTTAGGCTAAATAGCTTTCAACCTATTTTCTCTTCTCCTCCAAATCCAAATCCAAAACCCTAAAACAAATCCAACAAAAATGTCATCTTCTTTTGGTTTACCTCACGAATTGTTTTTAGATATCCTTTTCAGGCTGCCAATTGAAGACTTGGTTAGGTGCACTGCCGTTTGCAAGCCATGGAACTCTAGTCTCAAAAACCCCACCTTTATTTCCACCCACCTGGAAAAAACCATCTCCTCCACCGACAACCGCCTCCTCCTTTTCCGGCTGTGCAAAACTCAGCCAAAACCAGGCTCCTCCGGTAGGTCCGTTACCGGTAGGCCCGATAGGTCCGATGTTGCGTATGTAGAGCACTATTCTCTGCGTTCTGACGATAAACAGCTTGATGAATATAAGCAGCTTCACTTCCCTGCCAACAAGTTCAGAAGCGTCAACGGCTGTTTCCGCATCGCAGGTTCCTACAATGGGTTAGTTTGTTTAGTTGATGATATGACTTGTTACGCTGATCATTTTATTCTTTGGAATCCCACGATCCAGAAAGCCGTACGGACTGCTAGACCCACTGTTACATACTTTTCTCATGGTGACTTTGAGGCCTTTCATGGGTTTGGGTTTGATTCAGAAACCAATGATTATAAGTTGTTAAGATATGTGCACTTGGCCCACAATAGACATTTTGAAGTTAATGTTGAAGCTGAAGTTTACTCGCTTAATTCTAACTCGTGGAAAGTTATCACTGATATTACTCCCAGCTATGGTATCTGTTCTCCCCATCGGAAAAATCTATGGGAATAGCTTTGTCAATGGGGCTATCCATATGCTTGCTTATGATAGGATAGAGGGTTATGGCTACATGGCTAGACATAGAAACCTAATTTTGGCATATGATGTGTCTAAAGAAGTTTTTAGGGAGATTGCATTGCCGGACTATTTCAGCAATGAGGATGTGAGACTTACTGACACAGAGATTTTAAAATATGGTTATCTATTGCAGTAATGACAGATGACCCTGATAGTCGCGAAATCTATCTGTGGGTGATGAAGGAGTACGGAGAAGCATCATCATGGACAAAGGTGTGGGTGGAGGACTGGTGGGGAAGCGTGTTAAAAGTGCTCTCCTTTAGAAATAATGAAGAAGTATTCGTGATAAACAGAGATGGATGGATTGGTTCATGTGATATGAATAGGCAACATTTTGAGTATGTTGGTGATGGGGTACAGTCGATTCTCTCACGGAGAGGGTACCCTGCTGTTGAAAGTTTCGTCGAGAGCCTGGTCTTACTAGACAAAGGCACCCCTTTGTGGAATGTGATTGATGCAAGTTCTTCTCCAGATGGTGATGATGATGATGCAGAAGATGGTGATGATGATTCAGATGAATAGAAAGCGAGCTAGTGGTTTACTGTTTAATTGGCTTGGTATGTCTAGTGTCATGAATTTGAATACATAGTACTATTTTGCTGTTTGTAATGTAGTTTTCATTAGTGGTTACTTAGTTATGGATGTTTAATTTAGGTGAATGTAGCTACTTATGTATATGTGGTAAAGGGGATATTCATAGTCCACCTGCAACTGCTTTCTGATGATAGGAATTTTGACTGCTCTGAGTTGCATGCTAATGTTCACATTATGGCTAGTATTTCATTATATTAAAGCAGCTTTTTATATGCATATATATTTGCCACATCAGATTATGCTTCAATTTGGATTATGTAACTTTATGCATATTAGCCAAGGACCATGTTTTGCAGGGTTATTTGGTTGGTAATCCTTTACTCCATATTTTGAGCAGAGATGGGCTTCCTGCTCTCCCTTTCTGAGTTCTTGGTTTTGACCCATTGTAAATCGAGATTTAGATGTATTTCTCAATATTTGCATAGGGTTTTCTTTTTCTGATGAGACTTTGGTGCTGTAATGCTTGATTTTGTGACTATTAACAAGACAAGATTCTGTTTGATTTGTCCAAAAAAAAGAAAGATTATGCTTCAATTTGATTATGCAACTTGATGCATATTAATTCATTATTAAAGCAGCTATATTTGATCTGGTTTCCATGAGCAAACTTGAAAAGTATTATTTTATTGGCTCCTGAAAGTTACAACTTTGATTTAACAACATTACATTGCTTATACTATTTTCTTCCCCTCCTTTCTGCTCTCGAAAAAGAAAGGTATCCATTTATATATAAATAAATGGCATGGAACATCAACTGTTTATGTTATCAGTCCGATAAGATGAGTTCCCTTTTTTCATTTTGGATCCTTTGAGTATACTATGGCCCCAATTAAAAAGCCTTTATTAACAAGATTCTGATTAAACCTGTTCAAATTTCCAACTTGCCATTTGCCAAGCATAGCAATTAGCAACCAAATCCCTTAAACAAAGCTTGCCCCTCATTCTCAAGCTCCTCCAAGCTAAAAATTAATAGGAGAAAACAAAGGAAACAAAAAATTAGTGAAAAGAAGAGATTCCATTCTGCTCATAATTAAACAGAATATATATACAGGGTTGATATATATATATAAAAAGGTCCTGTTAATGTTCAATTATTGTTCAGTCCATCGGCTTATATATATATATATATGTTTGCTATTACATTTTGTAATTTGTAATGTAAAATCATAATAACTTGCACATGTTCTGTCCAGATTGCTTCAAGATCCATATTCAAGTTCAGCATGCCATCTGCTTGTTTGCATTTGGCAAATATCTCCTTGGGCGGATCAAGCGGGTATCATCCTGGGTCGGGTCAGGATCCAGGGGTCATAACCTAAACACACCGTTTTGGCTTTTTCTTTTTCTTTTTCGTTTCTTTTCTTACTTCTTTTTTCTTCTTCATCTTCCCTCTTCCTAAACCGACTCCCCTTATTTTAAAACCTAAATTGCCGCCGCCCTTACCTTCTGCTACAACCACCGCCGGCGGCCTCCTTCATAAGTATAAATGGCTTCTTTGTTAAAAGTCTCCGCCAATGGATTTTTTACGGAGAAGTTGCCGTTCGTGTCTATGTCCAGAGGAGTCAATGGAAAACAACATAGTATTATTCCAAAGAGGGCTGCTTTTCCTTCCGTCCCAGTCAGAGCGTCGTTGTCCATGTCTACTTCTACCACGGCCGTTGAACAGAAGAAATCACCTTCCATGGACTTTGCCATCCCAATCATGGTACCCATTTTCACTTGTTAGAGAAAATCGTTTTCTAAAATGCGCTTAAAATGGATGAATTGTTGTAGAGTTTGGAGTATATTGTCATTATATATAATTTTGTATGTTTTCAATCAACTCATTTTGATTATGCAATGCAGATAATTTTGTTTATGTTTTCAATCAACTCGACTTTGATTATGCAATGCAGAATCTGGATGTTGTTTATGTTGCCTCCACAAACTGGATGTTCTTTTAGATTTTTTTTTGGCCACAGGATGTTCTTTTAGATTTAAAGGACTACTTGCTAGTTGCTACTCTTGCATAAAAAAAAAAAAAAAAAAAAACGTTATTAATATAACATGGTTTAATTATCATTCCATTTCTTTTGGCATTGCTCTATCTGTTATAGGTAAATGGTTGTACTGGAAAAATGGGGAATGCTGTTATCAAAGCTGCAGATTCTGCTGGGCTTCATATAGTTCCCGTATCATTTGGTGCAGAGAAGGAGTCTGGGAAGACCGTTGAAGTGTCTGGCAAAGAGATTCTGGTGCATGGTCCTTCTGAAAGAGAAAGCGTCCTTGCTTCTCTCTTCAATGAGTATCCAAACCTGATTGTGGTAGACTACACTGTGCCTGACACAGTTAATGGTAAGTGGTAACTTGTTAAATAGCATTGATATAGACCTAATATCGTGTTTCGCATTAATGAAAAGCAAGCTGAACATGAGTGATAAAATTTTTGTGGTCCAAAAACTTATGTTTGTCAAAAGCTGAAGCCAGGTTTTACGATAATCTTGCATTGGGACTTATTTTTTTCCTAGTTATATGATAAATTATCTTGTAACATTTTTGTTGAATAAATTTGTGCATATTGCAATGTTAGGAGTTGATATCCCTATTTATTTTGGCTAAATTATTAGCAAACGCATTTAGCATTTGCTGATGATATCTTTATTTAGTACCTTATATTTATTTTCATTTCTTCTTGGGGGGTTTGGGGTGTTTGAAATATAGATAATGCTGAACTGTATTCCAAAGTTGGAGTTCCTTTTGTTATGGGAACCACTGGTGGAGACAGGGATCGACTTTACAAGACTGTTGAAGAGTCAAATGTTTATGCTGTGATCTCACCACAAATGGGAAAACAGGTCATCTAAACCTTTAAATACTACTTTAATTAGTTTGAATATATAGTTCTTTTTGTAGCTTAGTACTGACATCTTTTGTTAGGTTGTTGCCTTTCTTGCAGCCATGGAGATCATGGCTGAGCAATTTCCTGGAGCCTTCTCTGGATATTCTCTGCAGGTACTTTTTCAATTAGTCTTTAGACAATTGGATACAGGGATTTTAAAGTGTTCTAGAATGAAATCAGTGCTAACTTCTTGTAATTCTAGGTGATGGAGTCCCATCAATCAAGCAAAGTGGACACCTCTGGGACTGCTAAGGCTGTAATTTCTTGCTTTCAAAAGTTGGGAGTTTCATTTGACATGGATCAGGTTTGTCATTATTATAGATTTTTGGGTTTATTTTTTGCTGCTTGTGTAAACTTGTTTATAACATATCATTGCTAAATTTGGGATTGCCTTTGTTTGGTGGCGTTGTTGTAGAAGTTTTGTTCTCTTCCTCATAGTGCGTTCTAGTTTATCACCTTTGTCTACTTGTATCCTCTATTATTTGTTTTTATGGGTGAGGGGGTTTAGTTCCATTTCCATAGTTGCAATTGGGAGATATATATATTTGGGTTGGAAAATGGAGATATTGCTTAAGAGAGTGAGTTATAATTGTAAATACGCCCATCTGCAACCGCTTAGTATAGTCTAATTCATTTTCTTCTAAAGAGTTATTTCTAAGTTCTAAACATTTCAATTCTTCATGTTTCCTTCTCTTGCTCTAGATACAAATGATTCGTGACCCCAAGCAGCAGCTTGGTATGGTGGGAGTTCCAGAAGAACATTTAGCTGGTCATGCTTTTCATATGTACCATCTAACATCCCCTGATGAAACGTAATTTACTGACACATTCTCATCTGTGAAGTATTTGCTGCACATCTTGCAAACACCAAATCTTGCAAACACATCTTGCTTCTCTTTAATCCACTTTTGAAAATGCTTTTTGCAGAGTTTCATTTGAGTTTCAGCATAATGTTTGCGGCAGATCGATATATGCTGAGGGTACTGTTGATGCTGTACTTTTCCTTGCTAAGAAGGTATTGTTTTTTATACTTTCCCTACCACTTTTAGTCTACTCTACTGCTCTACAAACTGCCTTTTTCTGTTTTTTCTGGTTATAGTGGGATAGTCTTTGAAGGGATATGTAGCACATGCTTAGCCAGTAATTAAGATTAATTCTCTATGAACTAAAAATCCTTCTGATCTTAAACCCTACACACATTTCGAAAGACATACCAGTTCCTTTTACATCTTTTCTTTCTTTGTTAGCAGCATAGGTTATATATGCATTTTATCACTGTTTAATTTTAGTTGTTGATCAAGTGCAGGTTCAGTCAAAGGCTGAAAAGCGCATCTATAATATGATTGACGTCTTGCGGGAAGGAAACATGCGATGAAATGTGTCTGTGCTCTTTGTTTGGTGTATTATCTAGATGTTTAGTGTTTTGAGACACATAGAAGTCAATTTTGCACTGGATGGAATCTGTTATTCTGTTATTTGTTGTTGTTTTCATCGGTGTAAGCAGCAGAGGATCGTTATGTAGACTTAATCTGCTTGTGATGAAGAGTTGCGGATTCCATGTATATATACAAGTTGGGACTTGGACTTAAATTAGGCTTTTTAAAACCCATGAACAAAAGAAAAAGAAAAAAAAAGTCTACTTGAAGGGATTTGTTCTCTTTCGTTTTGATTAAATATGGAAAAAATCTAAAATGTCCAGCAAGATTTTCAAGTTGGAGAAGCAAGGCATCATGTAATCAAGTAGATTTTCTCTCCACTAAATAATGCTTTTCAAGCAAAGCTTTGCAAATTAGCACTAGGAAATGCAATCAATATGTTAAACTTGATATTATATATATGCTGATTATTTGGTTTTGTGAATACCATGGGCAATTACTAACTCAAATGCTGAAACTGGAACATCTTATTTGTCCCCCATTTCTATTTTGTAGAATAGAAAGCTCCAGAATGACCCAGATGGCAATAATATCTTATATCTAATCCAAAGTTTTCAAGACATAAATCAATGCCCCAAGCATCAAAAGCATCTCATGATCAGTCTGCAAGGAACAAATCTTAATCCCCAATCTGAATGTATTGCCCAATATTAGGGAAACCTTCTATTTACCATCAATTTTGTTTCACTTCACAAATAGGTCCTCATGATTAAAATGGCCTATATTTTCATGGAAAGATTGACAGCTATTGATACAAAATTTAAGATGATAAGAGATTCATTCTGTTTGCAAAAACATACTACTAATTTAACATCAATCTATATAATCCCAAACACCCCTTGCAAGGCAACCAATGACCTTAGAAACATATCATCGTGTATATCTTTTTGAACTAGATTATGTGTCTGTTTGTCTCTAAACCAATCACTGAACACGATCACAATCACAACATAAACAGAGAATGAAAACCCAGATTGCCCCAAATCACCAAAGCAACCCAGTAAAGCATCTTTAAACATAAAGGAGGATAAATGTCTCGAGAACAGCAGCAGAGGGGTTCATGTCTGCTTCCTGCAGGATTTCAGAAGACATACAAACCATCGATAAGCCACATTTCCCAGTGTACAAGACTAACTTTATCACTAGAAACTTACTACTAGAACTAAGGTCGAGAAAGTTAGCAAAATGCAAAGTTACCGTTGTAATCACATAAATTCCAATCTATTCTGTAAACAGGATAAGATACACTTTCAGCCCTTTGAAAGACACTGCAATTGAAGAACAGGTTGGAGAACACAAACAACCCTAGGCAGTTAAATACCTTTGAAGAATGGTGATCATGGATACTACTGATAAAAATTAAGGTATTCATGTTGAATGGTTTCAGGTCAAAATCTTGAGAAAAGGTGAGACTTAATGGAACAAAGGAGACCTATTCACATTATGTAAACCAAGATCCAACCAGACATCTTCAAAGTTCAAATGGAAAATAAGGCATAAAAGCATATTAAATCATTTAATTAACATATCAATGCAATATAAAGACAAATCTGAAAGGATAACATATCAGTAATAAAACTCCATTATATGATATCTCTCAGCAGGAAAAAATTCTCCTGCTTTAGACATCTGGTTTCACAAAGATTGATTTTTCATAGCCAATAGTAAACATCAAATACTCTCGCAATGATTTCACATCATACTACTAGTGATTCATTTATCAGATACCTATCTGTTTGGCAGGAAGGAGGGAAAGGGGTGAGGAAGGAAATTTGCTTAATTCAATGGTTGTGATGCATAATCATACATGCTACTTTGTAGCTCAACCATTGGTTGATGAAATTTCTTTCCTTACCCTTTTCCTTCTTTCCTACCAAACGAACCCTAAATCCATTTCTCGCAACGAGAAATCAAAGACAGAAGTAACAAAGAGTCCCTTCTTCTGTGACTTGTGTTAATCGTATTCATCCTATTAGCTTTTGCTTCCTAAACAATGGCTATAAAACAACTATAACTAGAACACTCTAAAACAAGCATTTCATATAAAAAAGAAAAATCAAGTATTTTGTTCTCCGCACAAAACCCATCATGAAAAATTATTCTGAAGACCAGACATTAAACAAATGAACAATAAAAAAATGGAAAAACCCTTAAAAGAAAAACCCAGTTAAACCCCAACGTATGACGATAAATTATCAACCAGAAACTGAAAGTAAAAGAATACAGCTAAGGCTAACTGTATGAAGAGTTGATAAACCGACCAGTAAGTACCATTTCTTTCTGGATGAAGAGTTGCGGATTCCATGTATATATACAAGTTGGGACTTGGACTTAAATTCGGCTTTTTAAAACCCATGAACAAAAGGAAAAAAAAAAAGTCTACTTGAAGGGATTTGTTTTCTTTCGTTTTGATTAAAGACTAGTAAAGATGGTATCCACCACCCAGTATTAGAACCAGAAAGAAAGAACATTCAGCATATTGAATTCAAGGTACAGTTGAATCAAAAAGTTCTCCATGTAATGGTGCATTAATCAAGCTTATTTCACATTGACATTATATCATTAGCAGGAAAAATAGAACTTTAACCAAGAAACAACATGAGCATAAAAATGTATGAAGATACTCTAATAATTATGTTAAATAGGAAAAATCAGATTGATTGAACTATCTCTATGAGAACAAACTTAACAAAATAAAGCAAATGAAAATACTGACTGAAAATCAAGCCGCTGCAACATTGACTTGAGACAACTCCTTCTCCTTGTGTTTCAAATACTGATTCAAAATTGTAAGCCTAGCAGTCTCAAATGCAAAATAGCCCAGAGCAGAAAAACAAGCACTATGAACAACTCTAGGCCCCATTCCCCTAGTTAAACCAATCCAACCTTCTTCTTTCAAAATCTGCTTCACTGTAGCATTAACCCCACTGTACAAAGCAGCAGCAGCTTTATTCCCATGGACCTGAGTCATCAACCTTGTTTTGACCACATCAAGTGGAGTTGTCAAAGAAGCTGAAATCGCACCAGCCAATGCACCACAACAAACACTCTGAAATGGCTCCAAATTAGTCTGATTTGTCCTACTCAAGACTGCAGCTTTAAGGTACTCAAAAGAGGAATAACTCAACACCCCAGCAGGCAAATTCCTCAACAAAGTAGCCGAGTAACCAGCATAGAGACCCAAAACCCCATCTTTTTCCAAAATTCTCAATAAGACTTGCCATGACCTTCCTTTTGCACCAGCTTGCATTCTTTGAGTAATCAATTCTTTAGGTACCATTATAGCTGATGAAACAATATTTCCCATAGCACCAGCAGTGGGAGGAATGAGCAAAGCTGGATAATCAAATTTGGATAAAATGGACTTGCCAAACTCACATGTCCCAAAATAAACAGCTGAAGAAGCCGTGGAGCCAACAATTACAGCCGAAACTCCTCTGTAAAATCCGAGAATACCCTTTGTCTGGAAAGTTTTGACTATTGCATCCAAGGTGTTGGCATAAATCTCGGAAGCACCCCTGGTCTGCATTTTGGTCTTGATGGTATCCAGTGGGTGAAGGCAGACGTAAGTAAAGGCGCCGGCAATTCCGCCACCGCCTGCACCAATAAGAGCTCTTTCCAAGACTGATAAGTTTTTCAAGAGGGATCGAACGCTGGGGGTGTCTCTGGTTGCGGGTTTTAGCCATTTGGAAAAGTCAGGCGATTTGGGTTGCTGGGATTCAGTCAAATTATTTGAGTGGGGATCGGCGGAGATGGAGGTTGTGGCAAAAGAGAGACGATTCCGGGAAGATTTGAGCGGCTTTTTTGGGTTGGATGTGAGAGTGGCGAAATGGGTAAGAAGAAAAGTCAAGTCTGAGTTGATCGGTGGATGGGGATTTGGGTCTGAAGAAGGGAGACCCAGAGCTGCACAGAGTCTCGCCTCCATTGCTAAAGGCGTAAGCTTCTTGTGTTTGTGTTTTTGTCTTGTGGATTGTGGTTGGTTGGGATCTGTCAATTGAATGGATGGCTCCTTTAGTCCTTTATTTATTTACTAGATTTGTGTGGCGCGCGCGGGTGGCATCTTTTTTCTTTTCATTAAATAATTCTGTATAATCTATAATTTTGTTAAATGGGGAGCTGAACAAATTTTTGTTAACTATGAGGATGCAATTCATCTTAAATGGCTTAAAATTAGATGTGGTACTTTCTACTTCTGGTTCAACAAAATTAAAATGAAGAAAGAAAATGAAATACAAAGTTGAAGACTGAAGGAAACACGTACAATGGAAATGTTCCCATCGCAAATGGCATTTAATGGTTTAAAGTGCCTGTCGTTGGGCAATTACAACATAATTAATTATAGCATCTGGATTAATAATCATCCACTCCTTGAAGCTCAATCTCCAAATATTCTTGATGGAACAAAGGAGACTCCAAAGATTCCAAATCTTGAGAAAAGGTGAGACTTACTGGAACAAAGGAGACCTATTCACATTATGTAAACCAAGATCCAACCAGACATCTTCAAAGTTCAAATGGACCAGAAAATAAGGCATAACAGCATATTAAATCATATAATAAACATATAGATGCAATGATATAAAGACAAATCCGAAAGGATAACATATCAGTAATAAAACTCCATTAGCAATACAACTAGCAACTTCCACAAGGATATAGATGTAGATCAAACCCCAGGAACAATTATACTGGAGTTCTAGAAGAAAACATCTTTAACAGACAATGAACTAAAAACCTCAAGTCTCACTATAATTCCATCATTCTGAAACCTGCGACACCCAGCTACAAACGCACAAGCATACCACTACAGATAAAGGTTGTCAAGCAATCATCTTTTCTTAAAACCATATTTTTTACGTTCATAGAATAAGTCAGTTTTGGCACTTCCCAGATTAACAATTTTCGGACAACCATCCCGATCTTTCTCTTGTTGTGTACACTCCTTACAGTAATATGCATCTGATATTCCCACTCCTCCACAGATGACACACCGACCCTGAAAGGACCCGTAGTTGCATTCGTCACATACCCGCACAAGCGTGCAAGGACGCACATAGGAGTCACAGATTACACACTTGCCATCACACTTCTCACATAGCCGTCCAATTGCAATCCCTGGCTGCTTCCGGCACATGATCAAATCGGGATGGTGCTTTGCCATGACTGCCGCAACTTGTTCCTAACTTACTGCAATAACTGATGCAAAAAGGGGAAAAAATTAAACCCCACACAGAGTCAAAATTTATAAAATCAAAGACAGGAAAACATCATTATGAAGATATTAATGAATAAGAACAAAAAAAAAAAACAGAGGAATGAGAGAAATCAAAGGGAAAAGGACATCTTGATTCTTGATTATGACTTAATAATATAGCAACACTGAAGAAAAAACCAAGTACTAACAATGTGCAAATAAGATCGGTTGTTGCCACACCCATAGTTTTCTGTTTGATAAAATCATCATTATCCATTGCTTTTAAACATGAAGGCCAATGCTTGAAATGCTTGAACGGAAAGAATGTTGGGAGGCTGTTGGTAAGTTGTATAAATTGCAGATACAAATTCATATTCGACAAGGAATGCTACACTGCCATGATTGCGCATTGCACTACAATACATCAATTATTTTTTATTGGTAAGTGCCATGATAACCTAGTCTCCCAATACATGTATATACAACTTTCATTTCTGATCTGTGTTTTTCTCCATTTGTCAGAACAGGGAATAAAACAGAGAAAAACACAAATATCAATCTTACTATGTCATCTGTGATAATTAACACTGTTAAACATCAGCAAAACTGAATTAGCAAGTTCAATTAGTGAATAAAAAGGGAGTTTGGATCCTATTAAAATCTTCATATTCATTTCAGAATATTGACTTAAATAGGATACTTAACTCATAGCAGGTATAATATTCTGATGGCCAGATCAGGATTTTACTGGTGCAAGTTCTTTTCCATGTTGCTCTAACATAAACTTTAAAAATGCTATACAAGACAAGTTTTTGTTTCTAAATATATGGACCCTTCACCAATTTGACATTGTCTTTCTTTACATTATGGAAATCAACTTTTTCAATCTCGATATATAAACAACCAGTCTAAGTTTTGGAGAAGAGCAAGGCTATGGCTGAGAGAGACCTACTTTTATATCAGCAATATACTAGTGGTAAATTTGCTGAGTATAGAACTTGAAGCTTTGGCCTAATGGCCAAGGCCTCAAAAGTTCACCCGGAGGGCAGGGGTTCGAATCCTTGCCCTCCCTTCCCCCTCCCCCTTTAATTGTAATGTTCCCAATGTACCAAAAAAAAAAATTGCTGAGTATAAAACTTTCACATGTTAGGTTGGCAAAGAGTATATGATATCTCTCAGCAGGAAAAAATTCTCCTGCTTTTGACATCTGGTTTCACAAAGATTGATTTTTCATAGCCAAATATTATACACCAAATACTCTCGCAATAATTTCACATCATACTACTAGTGATTCATTTATCAGATACCTAAATCCATTTATAGAAATCAAAGAAAGAAGTAACAAAGAGTCCCTTGTTCTGTGACTTGTGTTAATCGTATTCATCCTATTAGCTTTTGCTTCCTAAACAATGGGCTATAAAACAACTATAAATAGAACACTCTAAAACAAGCATTCCATATAAAAAGAAAAATCAAGCATTTTGTTCTCCGCACAAAACCCATCATGAAAAATTATTCTAAAGACCAGACATTAAACAAATGAACAATTTAAAAAAATGGAAAAACCCTTAAAAGAAAAACCCAAATAAACCCCAACGTATGACGAGAAATTATCAAGCAGAAACTGAAAGTAAAAGAATACAGCTAAGGCTAACAAAGAATAGAAAGGGAGCGAGAGAGAGAGAGAGTTAATGCTTACCCCGAGAGTTGAGAGGTCTAGCAAGGCTGCCAATTGTGATTTGCCGGAGAGAATGCAGAGCCTGAGGAGCACAAGCGGAAAGTTATGGAAATTTGGTTTTAGTTAAAAGAGAGCAAAAGGTTAGGTCGGTTGGGCCTTATATTTGACCCATTCAATGGCTTGGCTATAATTTGGGCCGTCTCTTGATTTTTGTAGAAGAGTCTAGACTCTAGACTAGAGAGATATACCGATGAGAATGTTTTCAGAGTTGGGCCTTTATAGTACTTTTTTCCCTTTCCTTTTTTTGTTATTAAGAAAAGTTTTGGCCAATTAACATGTTTTTTTTTTCATTTTATTCCTTTGCTCATGGGCAATTAAAATGTTAAATTGGCATAATTAGCAACTTAAAGGTTACCATAACTTAAAAATAAAATGGGAATTTTTTTATTAAAAAAAAACATGAAATTTTATTTCATTCCGCACGTTTTGTTAGTTCAATTGATATGTGTACATAGTTTCCATTAGGTTGATTAGCTCTGATAGATGCACGGTGCCTATATGATTAAACTTTGAAATCTAGAATTCAATTCCCACGGAATGTGGACTTAGTTTGTTTGTTTGAATTTGTTTATAATTTGTTTACTTGTTTAATTCTTAATTAGATGTTTTGACATAAAGGGTGATTGTATTGAGATTATCTCACTTTGATGTTTAATGGATTAGTCTTTTTTTTTTCCTAATGACAAATATAAAAGGCTAAACAATCAAAAGCAACTTTCTCCCATTATGTAATCCCACTCTACTCATGCTTAAGATATTGAACTCGAAAACTTCCACAAGAAATCTCAAATCCTAACAAATATGGAGTAGTCTGGCTAGTGGCTATATAGGGTATTGCTTCTTTTTTTTAGGTAGTTTTTTGCCACTTAGTCTGGCTATATATAATTTAGTCTGACAACCATGAACCATCTCCATATCTATAATGGTCAATTTTTTCAATTAATTTATGTAAAGAAAAATCCTAATTAATTGATACTATGATCCTTATAAGCAGCCCTATGACTTCAACATGACATTAATTGGTAAATAAATAATAATGCATAGGGCTGCTTAATTATTCTTTTTGAACAAAAAAATAAGCAGCCCTAACTTCCATTATTATTTACCACTGTCATGTTGAAATTGTTTTTTTTAATGGGCTGACACGTAGCCCTATGCCCCCCTCCCACTCCCACAAAAAATGAAAAACAGATAAAAAATCAACAAGGAAGGAAGGAATCTTGAGGGTCAAAAATGCATTTGAAGCATTCGCCAAAAAAGAAAATACTGCCTTTGGAGTTTTTGGAGAACCATGGAGTATGTTATAAAAATATCATTGTCCAAAAAAAAACATCACATTCATAAATTGACTCGATAATCATAATTAGGGAAGCAATTGGGAGATTATATTATTGCAATCTCCATTCTCCATCACACTTTCTTCCCCACTCTCATCTCTTTCGTACAATTCCAACATAACCAAATCCTCATTTCACTGTATATTTTCCGTCGTGTCTTTTTCTCTGTCTGTCTATATTGGGTTTTTCATGATAATAAACCGACTCGGGCGAAGACTTCTCATTGCCAACCAGGCAGGAGAGCAATAGTATTTTTGTCACTTTTGTTTTGTTTTTGAGGGTTCAATCGAATAATAATGCAAAAGGACCAAAAGATCAGCTCAGCTTAGCTATAGGGGACCTCTTGATCAACAATTCACAAATCCACAGCCGTCCCATTCACCAATTTTACCTTTGCCAATAGACCAAAAATCTGCCAAGCCATCTATTGTTGATTTTGATTGATGTCGACACGTTTCCTCATGTGATTCGCATTCCCAATTTGGTTCCACTGTTAACTTTACGAGAAATTATTTTTTATACTGCTCTTCGATACTTACGTCGGATCCTCCTTGTCATTAAACAGGTCTAAAATAAAGAACAAAAAGATTTACGTGTTTCGAACAATTTGATCTATGATTTACGTCCATGGGCAGAGAGAGATTCTTATTAATTTGGGAGAAAATGATACAACTTAAGAATATAAAATATCGACCCTTTGTATAAACATAGGGTATTTAGTTTTTATCTTGACTAGGACAACTAATCTATACTGTGGGGGGGCGAAGCCCCCCGCACCCTTAGGCCTATTCTGCGTCTTCCCTGCACGCCCGATCTCTCCGCTTTCATCACAAACCTCCAAGGAAAATTTACAAAATTCGTAGCTCCACAAATATCGAGTCCGATCACAATTCGAGCCGAGTTAACAAGAATTCCAGACACAAATAAGAAATCCTAATTGGGGAAACTTCCCTTTAACTCTTTAATTTTTCTTACTTATAGAACTCGAATCCTATCAAAATGCATTTGAGGCAAAATTCTCTTATTGAACTTTTTAACTAAATTAATTTTAGACAGTGGAAAGTAAGAGGGAAACAATGGGTAGTAGAAGAAAGATCACTCAACATATGGGAATATTTTTTAGTTCCGGTCGTATTAAATTGGCACTAGAAAGTGGAAACAACTGAGGAGTACCATATCAACGAATCCCTTAATTTCGTCTCATTCTCATTATTATTGTTGGATTAGTTGCTTTTCAACGTATCTTTAATCATAATGTTTATATCACTTTTGAATTTGATGAATAATTGGTTCCTACGTATAATAATGAAGGAAAATTGACATATATATTAATGGAGGAGAGCCCCCATCCAACAATCTTTGCTTCCCCTCAATATAAAAATCCTTTCAAGTTTCAACTTGCTTTATAAGCACATATTAGCCTACCAATATATATCTTGACACATCACTATACGTCCCAACATTGTCAATTCTCCTATTATTTTGCATTTCATGATCATCTTTAATTAATTTCTTCTTATATATATTTGGAAGATGAATTACTAGGGGAGTCAAAAGCTATTTGTCGGTTTGTAGATTTTTTTTCTTATTTGTCACTCTTTATTATGAGAGAATTGACTAGAAATTACCCCCCCAAAAAAAAGATATCTATAGAAAGTAACCTAATCAATTCCAATACATAAATATCCATCCATTCCAAACATTAGAATTTCAACCTCTTCTCACCAAACAAATTCAATTCGTTATTTTAAGCTAATTTTTCAAACACATGGATGCAATATTTTAGTTCGTGCTTTTAAGAAAAAAACAAATATTGCCTCGAAAAATTATGATGGGTTTTTGGTGTCATCCCTAGATAAACCGTACGTCTCAAGATCGATGGTCTAGAGTAAAGAGTCGTATCCATGTACGCGTCGCCTAATTCACAATCTTACTTACCAATAAATATACTTTGCGTCATCAACTCATCATATTCCCGTACAATGTACAATGAAATTTTCTTTATAAAACTTCAAAGGAAAAGAAAAAGGCATTCCCAATTTTGGAGTTAATGATATTCTATTAAACAAATTGATGGTCAAAAAGTGGTAGAGAAAATAAATCATACATCTAAAGAGTATTTAAAATTTTAATTACCAAATAGTCAAATCTCTCAGCTTAATAATAGTCCCTTTTGCCACATGTACGCCTAATTTTTCATACACTTTAAATTGTGTCACTTTGCTTCCTGAATTTGTAAAATCAAGTCAATTTACCCCTTGAATTGACGTTGATTAATAGATCCATTCAGTCCCACCAAATTTGGTGACGTGGAAAACTTATGTTGATGTGGCAATTCCTCATCAGCGCTTATGTGGGTCCCACCATAGCATTTTGGAAAGAAATTATTAGATGAATTAGGTCCATCACGTCATCTATGTCCCAATCAATAGAATCGTGACAACTCAAATTTACAAAGTATAAGGGGCAAGGTGGCTATTAAGCCCAAATCTCTCTCTCTTTAAAGTATTCACGATATTCAATTAATCTCAAATCGAATGGTGTTGAATCTCTTCTCTTCTTATGCTTATTTTTCGTTCATAAAACCCGAGTCTAAAGTCTTATATATATAAAAAACGTTGAACTCATTTCACTATAATCAAATCTTAATTCAACGGAGCTTTCCATGGCAAGTAATTGGCCTTTTTAAGCTTTGGTCTGTATGACCAAATTAACAGGATTTCTTCCTCTTTCATTGGTAACAAATTTAATATGACTCCTGAAACTAGAATGGGCAATTTCCTACTATAGCATATGCCAGTTCAATTTGACTAATATGGACAAACCACATCCAATTCCCAGATTCATTTACCATTTTCATTTCCTACTTTCCTATTCCATGTCTGAATTGTTGTTTTACAAAGGTAAAAACAAATGAGCCAGCCAGGACATGGATAGAGACCAGATAGACACGTTTCCATGAAAATCCAAACGGGCCCCTACCCAGGAATAAAAATTCACTTCTCAACAAGACAAAAACTCTTCTCTATATATAGATACTCTCCCTTCTCAGTCCTCCCTTCACTTCTCAATTTGTTTTCAACTTTGTGTAATAATTTATTAGAGATTCAAAAAAAAACCATGCCTCACCAAAAGAACAACCTCGAATCTTACCCTCCTGTCTTCCGCCAGCTCAACGATACTGCTGCTGCTGAAGTGAAGAAGAACGCCATGGAAGAGACAGTTCCAATTCCTGTGGTGGATCTTCAGAATCTTGGGCTGGAAAAACTTAGGGAGGCAAGTAAAGATTGGGGGCTGTTTCGTTTGGTCAACCATGGGATTCCTGAAACGCTTCTCAGCAAACTTGAAGAGCAAGCCAAAAAGATGTTTTCGCTACCCTTTGAATCCAAACAAGCCCTACTGAGTAGCCCTATGTCGTACTTTTGGGGCACCCCTGTCCTAACCCCAACTGGGGATGCCCTAAAGGGTGCTGCTTTAAATATCAATTGGTTGGAAGGCGTTAATGTTCCACTCAGTCAACTCCCACAGTTCCAATCTCAAGATCCTGTGCTTGATTGCTTCAGGTAACTGTGGATTTTTCTTCTTTTTTGGTTTTGGTTTTGGTTTCTTGTCGTTTTGGTCCCTGTTGATTGGTTTTTGGTGGGCATTTTGAGATTTTGTATTGCTTTTGGGTGTGCAATAATACCCACGAAGTGACCAACTGATTGAACTGTCTGAGATTTTTTTTGCAAAAAAAGAAGATTGCAAGGTCAGCATCAATAACTTTTTCTTAACACTCCCTCCCCTCCCTGGCATTAATGTTGTATAGTAATAGTAGTATATATCAAACATTAATATAGACCAATCATCAGTCTTTCTTTTAATTTTATTTTGATTTTTCCCAATGGTACATTTTCGACCATATGATTATTCATATGAAGTTTCAATCTAGGAAGAATTTTGATCTTTATATAATAAGCAAAAGAAAAAAAAAAGAATTTTGATTTCTTGGTAGTATATGATTATACCTTAGTATAATTGATGCTGAAATATTTTATAGTAGCAGTTGTGGGGAAGGTGCTATCCGGTGCAACTGGATTTATATTTTAATACTATTTACACTATATAGTACTTACAAATAGCAGTAGTTTACAACTTTTCATTTGTCAGTCTTATATAATTTAACAGAGATTTATCCAGAATTTCTGTGTGGTGGGACCATTATGTCAATATGGCTGAAAAAAAGGAAATAGGT
Source organism: Corchorus capsularis (assembly GCA_001974805.1). NCBI lineage: Eukaryota > Viridiplantae > Streptophyta > Magnoliopsida > Malvales > Malvaceae > Corchorus > Corchorus capsularis. Next base: position 23,886 of record AWWV01009731.1, on the reverse strand, counting down.
TTTCATATATTAGGATCAGTGTTATTAGCTAATTAACTAGTATAAGTGTATGGTGTTTGGACCATATGAGATCATGTGTTTTGATTATAAGTATTATGAGATGGTGAGTTTAGTTAATTTGTTTAGTATTTGTGTGTTTGTTATCTTAGATTCATAAGTTGAATTCTCATTAGACGCTTAGATATAGTTATATAAAATTAATAAGCATTTTGCATTAATATATAGTAAGAAATTTGAGGTATACAAATGCAATTTTTCCATAATAAATATACTTAATCTGCACTATATATTAATCCTTGTACTCTGGAGATGCTATAGAGAAATAAGAAATGGTGTTCATATTCTTTATCAATTTTCATACTCTTTATCAAGGCCACTTCTATTTTTTTAATCCAAAAGTAGCATGTAAAAAGCATATGTGTGTCATTTGATTCCTCAATCCTAATTTTGAAATTGTCAATCCCAAATTGATGAAATTGTCTGATTATAATTCATTTGATCATTTGCCTAGGATCCTCTCTCATGCATAATATAATGCTTCTTGATATTTTATCCACCTTATAATTTGACATTGCATGCATAGTCAGCTATGGCCACTTAAGGAAAAAAGAAGTGATCACCAAAAGCATTAAGGAGCAAGAATGACTTTCTAACAGCTTTTTGATTGATATATTTATTTTAGTGAAGAAAACAGTGGGCATTGCCCCCCTCAATATCTCTTAGGCTTGCCAATTATTCTTTGCCATCATATATATAAACAAAAACCATATATATAAAGTCCTATATATTGGTCTTCCTATTTTTTCAAATGAATCTTGCTTTTCCTCCAGTTCTTGACATGACTTCCATGGTCGCTCAAAGTACTGTCAACTTTTTTAAACAAGAAAAACTGAATTATATGATCCAAGCCAGATACCCCACAGTACTTTTGTGTTTTATACTTTGAAGTATTTGTCCAACACCTTTTGTGTTTAACCAAGATATTTTTTTCTTCTTCTTCCTTAACTGTCTTGTCACTGTAGGGTTTTGTTGGAAGAATATGGAAGGCACCTTGGAAGGATTGCTACAACCTTGTTTGAAGCAATGGTTAAAGATCTTAATCTGGACCCCAAGCAATCCGAGTCTAACATAGATGAATCCACCGGATTCATACGTGTTTACCGGTATCCGGCCGGCGTCATGGCTGAGGAGGCTTGGGGTATGATTGCTCACACTGATAGCTCGGTGCTTTCCATCGTGAACCAAGACAAAGTTGCCGGACTTGAAATTTTCAAGGACAATAAATGGCAACTTGTTAACCCAGTTCCAAATACTCTCATTGTCCACATTGGTGACATGATGCAGGTGAATCTATATATATATAATTAAATCTCACTTCTAATTAGTTTTCAATAATGTTGGACATTAATACCTAATTATTAATCACTTTATTTGGTGAAAACTTTACTAGGCTATAAGTGACGATGAATACATCAGTGTGAAACACAGAGTGAGGGTGAACAAGCAGGAGGAGAGGTTTTCAATCTGCTACTTTGTATTCCCAGCAGAAGGCAGTGTGATTCGTAGCTCAAAATACAGGCCTTTCACTTATGCAGATTTCCAAGAACATGTGCAAAAAGACCTCAAGACCATAGGGTATAAGGTTGGGCTGGACAGGTTCAAGGTTAATGCAGATGGCTAATTAATTGATTAGCATTTAACGATCATTATGGATATAAAGTCTTTATATGTTGGACTTAACTTATCAAGTTTTTCTTTATGTAATTATTGAAAATGTTAGATTTTCACCCTTTATATGATAATAATCAACTTCGTTGCCCTAATATAAACTTTTGAGAGAGGAAGAGGATATATATATAATTATAATGGTGCGCGGTGGAATATGGAAAATATCTCCTCATGAAATGAAGATGCAGACAAAGGAAGTTGGTTGCTCTAAATTTGCCTCTAAGTTATAAATGAAGGGAATTAAGTTTAGTAAACTAATATAGAGATCATCCACCAAGTATAGACTGCTAATTCCCATCTATATATAAAAATCTCCAGAAAGTAGGTCTGCTTTTGTGTTTTCCTATAGTCAGTTAGGCTTAATTTATTTTATCTCTAGCCTTAATTTGTTCCAAATTGACATCAAATTTCAAAGGTTAAGCATTGACTTATTACTTACTATATATAGTAAATTATATACTAGTATATATTACCAACATATCCAACTCGGTGATATGTAACCTCATAACCCATTTATTTCACTATTAATTTTTGGGGTAAAATAGTTACTTCATCTGTATGTGAAACTTGAGGGTATGGGGATCATAGAGATGAGGTGAAGAAACACCATTTTCCTTGTCAAAAAGTGAAATATTATATTCTATTGGAGTTTTCAAGTACTAGGCTACTATCTAATTTAATCATTGTAGTTATGATTTAAGTCGTGAGTTATCCATATCAAGTAATAAGTTATTACCTATTACTTAACTCAATTTGATTCCATTTGTAAGTAAGTCCAAACGATTTTTGCTACTAAATAGTAGTGACTAGTGATGAATGATAGATGAAAATGAAATTTAATAAAGATGTTTCAAAAAAGAAACTCCCCTTTCTTTTTAATTGGATGCCAAAAGAAGAACCTCTTTTTTTTAGGACTGTCAAAAAAATGGTACTTTGCCTTTGGAAGGCGGGGCCTAATAAATCATGAAATTACACCAACAAATCATGTCTAGATTTGTCTAATTAAACTTATTGCAATTTTTTTGTCAAAAAAAAATTAGGTGAGAGGAGGCTGCTCCAGTTCAAGGTCAGGGCATGTCACAAGTCTCAGAGAGGACTTACAATGATTCTTACAGATCACCCATCAACAAGAACTGTTGGTATGACTCAAAATCCAAACTTTACAAATTACGAACAGAGATCCAAAGTCTTTGCCAATTCAACCAACCTCAATTTGCTAGGTATAATATATACTCATTCTTCTTTCTATTTTTCAGACATCATATCACCACTAGTTTGTGAGAGTTTGGAAAATGCGAGAAAAACTAGGCTATAGCTAGATGGAGATTTTGATTTGATGAACCCATGTGAATATTGTCTCTTATTTTTTGTTGCCTTTTGTGAATGATTAAAACAAACCCACTTTAGTCCAGCTTGTCCCATTAACTTAAAAAAGTGACAACCTGCTTGTCATCGAACTCAAAAACCCATATATGGGATATTATGATCGATCTCACTTCTGGACAACAAGTCTTTCACCAATTTGCTTAACAAGCCGGCCAGGGAGTCATTGTTGGAGAGACATTGGAAAAAGATTTATAATATCATTAGAACTCCATTTTTGAACATCAGCTGCCCGACATGTCTACCACTTTTGATTTGAAATCTGAAAGTGAAAGCAAACATTGTTCAGCTTGGAGCAGATCGCTAGAGAAATCTAATTAATATTTAAAGTATGAACTCTCAGCCAATAGTTATATAGGCACATGATGATTTTGCCTATGTGCATAAAAGGTTTCGGCAGAAATAGCCAAAATTTATAAAGTATCAAACAAGATCCACCGATTGAAGAAGTTCTTATAATTCAGGCCAAAAAAAAAAAAAAAAGAGGAAAGAAAATCTTATATTATACTTTTTCCTCCTAAAAAAGAAGTTGTGAGTTGTTTCCTTATACATGACTTCTTTGGATTAGTATGGAACTATGGATAAATATCATTCCTTTTCCGTTGATGGATTACTTCAATAGTTCTTTTTTGTTATCTCCTTGTATGGTTTAATTAGCGTTCCAAAATAAATTATACTTATTAAACCGATAATAATCTGAAATTTAATTCAATTACCAATATATACTACAAGAAAATGCAGTATATCCACCAACTTATACACACCAATTCACATTTTCCGTAGTTATATAAATTGGTGGTAAGCAGTGGGTAATTCAGCTACTTGTAGCTGATTGTTATTTTTTTTATCAAGTACTACTAATTAGTAATATAGACCTTAATTTCTGAACATAAAAGGTAAGTATTGAAATTAAATAAGGGGTTTCTCTCGAATTCAAGACATTCTCAAGTAAGGAAAATTCATTTTTTTACCCTCCAATTTAACCCTCCTAATAATTGAGATAACAAATTGAATCCAGGTTTAGCCCCTAGTTATAATTAAACATGGAGAGTTTGGAGGGTAAATCCCTTGATTTTAAGCTATTATTGAATAAGATTTTTAGAAATTATAGTAAGTTTCCTAATGACACATCAGTAGGGTCAAGTGGAGGGTCAAATTGGAGGGTCAAGTAGCAAAACTCCTCAGGCAAACTCCAACCTTCGAACATTTCAATTATAGCAGAGGATTTCCCGTTGTAGCTGATCTATTGATTATGTATTTATGTAATTGATTCTCCCTTTGAATATGGTTTCTTTTATCAGTTACTTTCAAAAATTTCAGTTATTTAATTTTAAAATAATTATTTTGGATTCATTTTCTTTTACAACTTACAAGCGTTATTTTGGATCTGGCAGTCGGCAGAGGTTGGCTTTCAGTTTCAATTTGGTCAAAATACCGTATAGGTCCCTCTACTTACAAAAAGGGATCAATTTGGTCCCCCTAGTACAGAAACTGTCAATTTGGTTCCTCTATACAATTTGGTGTCAAATGAGTCCCTCTACTTTGATAGAATATGTCAATTGAGTAAAATTCTGATTCTTGCATATGTTGCTTCTGTTTTCGCTTATGTTTCTGTTGAGTTTATTGTGAACTTCTAGTATTAGTGGTCTTCATTTTCTTGTTGTTCGAAGTATCAATCTTGTAAGCAAAGCAGAAAGTACAGAAGAGTTATACTAATTATTTGCAAATAAGTAATACTGGACAAACATATAACCAATTGACAAATTCTGTTAAGTAGAAGGACTCAATTGACAATAAATTGTAAGTAGAGGGACCAAATTGACAGTTTTTGTAGTAGGGGGACCAAATTGATTCATTTTTGTAAGTAGAGGGACCTGTACAGTATTTTGACCTTCAACTTTCACGTTTGACTTTCACTCTCTAAAGTATATATTGGACTTGGAGGTTTGCAATTGAAACCAATCATGTCTCCATCCGGCCATATTATCATAGTATTATTATTAATTTATTTATATTATTATAGTAATAATAAAATAGCTATATTTATGCTTAAATAATGTCCCAAGAAATTTACAATTTACTGGTAAAGAAGAGGAAAAAAAATTGTTGGAAATGAACATTGATCAATCATATCCTCCATTTTTTAGGCAAGGAAGCAACCAAACCCAGAACGTTGACCTTGAAGAATCCAACATCCAAGTCCAAGATGTGGAAGAAGATTAGATCCCATCCCTGTGATAGACCTCCAATGCCTAAACTTGGACAAGCTTGGCGAAGCCTGTAAAGATTGGGGTCTATTTCGTTTGGTCAACCATGGCGTTCCTTCACACCTACTTAGTCAAATCCAGGACAAAACCAGGGAGCTTTTCTCCCTCTCCTTCCACTATAAGCAGGCCATTCTCAAGACTCCCCTGTCTTATTTTTGGGGCTCCACAGCTCGGAGCACATCAGGGGAAATCCTAAGAAGTTCAAAGACTGTCAGTTGGGTTGAAGTCATTCATTTTCCTCTTGGTCAACTCTCACAGTCTAAATTTGAAGATCCCTTGCTTGACTCTTTCAGGTAAAATTTAGCTTTAATTTTGTTCTGCTTCTTTAAATTCTTCTCCTATATATCATATGGACCAATTTTAGTATGGTGCACTCTCCGTCATGATAGGACAAACGGGCATCCGACGTGGCATGTCACGTGTACCAAAAAATGCCACATGGCATGCCATGTGTCAAAAATACCACGTGCCATATGTCATTTTTGTCCACGTGACATGTCATGTCGGACGCCCATTTGTCCTACCGTGACGGATGGTGTAAAGTGGCACAAAAACAAAACTTTAGGATGCGTTTTGATCAAAATAAAAAAATTGGGTGCAAAGTGTCACCCTGTATAAACTTAAGGGTGCAAAATGACATTTATTCCAATTAGTATTATCCATAGTATAATTCATTGTTGCAAGAAGAATAGGCCCCAATTATTGTAGTTCAAGCATATCTTTCTTTGGATTTTCCACATCAATTTCACTGTTAATAAAGGTAAGGTAGTAAGTAGCAAGGTTTTAATTTCATCACATGGATTCACCAATAGGAATAGGATTTTGAAAGAAAAAATGTAGATTTAGGTTAAACTTTTGATATTCACCTACTTATATAATCACATAAAAATGTTCATTTATTTTGCCAAACAGAGTTTACTAATGAGTTACTCTTTAATTGTGCCCTGCATTTCAATATGTTCCACCGCTAGACTTGTAATGGAGGAGTATGGAAGGCACCAGGCTAGACTTGCTAGAACTATATACGAAGCTTTGTCAAAAAACCTCAACCTTGACCCGGTGAAAACAAAATCTTATTTATCAGAAGCAACAGGATTCATTCGTGTTCATCGGTATCCAGGGATTGCTGAAGGCAGCCAAGCCTGGGGAGTTGGGGTGCATACAGACAGTTCAGTTTTGTCATATTGAACCAAGATCAAGTTGGAGGTCTAGAAGTTTTCAGACACAACAAATGGCTCCCTGTTAAACCCATTGCCAACACCCTCATTGTCAACCTTGGAGATATGATGCAGGTTCTAATTAAATTCTAATTCTAAACAAGTTGTTGATTTGGATGAGATTTATGGCTTAATTTTGCTAATTAGAAGATTCTGTTTTGTTTATTAGGCAATAAGCGAGGACGAGTATCTGAGTGTGAAGCACAGAGTAAGGGTGAACAAGCAAGAGGACAGAATCTCATTAAACTACTTTGTGTTCCCAGATTATGACACTGTTATCCAAAGCTCCAAGTATGGGCCTTTTACTTACACAGATTTTTGCGAACAAGCACAGAAGGATTTTGAGACAGTGGGATTTAAGATTGGCCTTGCAGGTTTCAAGTCTAATAGGGCCATTAATTAACCATCTAAATGCCTTAAATTATGAATTTTTCTGCTAATCTATCACAAATAAAACTCCAAAATTGTTCCAACTCATTCACCATGTTCAAATTTGTCTAAATTTCGTGCATGTTATAAGATTCGTTTATATACATAGTATAACATACTATAGACAACAATTCACCGAATGCCATACCACCAAAAGACAAAAGTTGCTATTTTTGGTAAGCTAAGCAATCTATATATAGCTGCAAGGGTACCAAGTAAACAACAAAAGACATTAATGTTGGAAATGAACATTGAGTCGTCATACCCTCCTCTGTTCGGTCCACACAGCAATCTAACTCAGAAGTGACAAAGTTGAACCGATCAAAGAAGACTTGGAAGATTCAGTCCCTGTCATAGACCTTCAATGCCTTAATTTGAACAAGTTTGAGGAAGCCTGTAAGAATTGGGGTGTGTTTCGTTTGCTTAACCATGGGGTTCCTTCAAAACTTGTAACCCAAATCCAGGACCATGCCATTAAGCTTTTCTCCCTCTCGTTTGAGAATAAACAGGCCATTTTAAGCACTCCCCTGTCTTACGTTTGGGGAACTGTATTCCTCAGCTCCTCGGGGGCTACCGTCCGAAGTTCCAACGGTATCAATCGGGCTGAAGTCATCAGTTTTCCACTCTCAAGACTCTCACAATTCCAAACTCAAGATCCCCTGCTTCACTCTTTCAGGTACAAATCCCAACTTTTATGTCCTTCCTTTTGATCCTCATACAAATTTTTTTGGGGTGTTTTGCCCCTGTACGGTTTGGACATTTTATCTAATGAACTTCAATTTTAGACGTTTTGCTCCATAAACTCTCAATTTGGAATCCATTTAGTCCCTCTTAAACAGTAGGCGTGACAGAACCATCTCGCCGCTGACGTGGCATTGTCACGTGGGAATGACCGTTTGAAAGGGAAATGGGCTCCAAAATTGAGAGTTCAGAAGATAAAACGTCCAAATTTTAAGTTTACGTCCAAACCGTATATAAGTTCCGGAGGCAAAAAAGGAATTAAGCCAATTTTTGTTATTAGTATTCTCCTTCTAATGTGAACAACATATACTATCTTTTCTATGACTAGACATTTAGTGGATGAATATGGAAGACATCAGGCTAGAATTGCTAGAACAATTTTTGGAGTGATGGCGAAGAACCTCAAATTGGATCCAAGGCAATCCGAATGTTATTTAGCAGAACCAACTGGACTAATTCGAGGCATTCGATACCCTCAAATTGGTAAAGGTAAGCAAGCTTGGGGAGCAGGTGTGCATACGGATGGGTCACTTCTTTCAATAGTTTGCCAAGATCAAGTTGGAGGACTTGAAGTTTACAACCATAACAAATGGCTCCCTGTCAAACCCATTCCCAATACCTTCATTGTCAATATTGGAGATATGATTAAGGTCCATTAAATTTCATTAAGCTTTCTTAATTAAAATATATGATCAATTTCCTTTTTGATCATATGATCATTTTTTAACATTCTAATTAGCAATATATTAATTATATGATCACTTGGATATGATTTGATCAGGCTATAAGCAATGATGAGTACGTCAGTGTGAAGCACAGAGTGAGGGTGAACAAGCAAGAAGATCGAATCTCAATGAACTACTTTGTGTTTCCAGATTTGGACTGTATTATCCAAAGCTCTAAGTAAAAGCCTTTTACTTACAAAGAATTTCAAGCAAAGGGACAAAAAGACTTTGAGACTTTAGGATTTGTAGTTGGTATTGAAGGTTTCAAGCTTGATAAATAGTAGGCTTTAGTTAATTATTACAATTAAGCTCCTACTGTATTGCCTATTTGACTTACTTATTTCATGTTGTGATGGATATATGAAATGAGATGATGCAAATTTAAGTATATATCAATCATCTTTTTTTATTCTTTCCTTGTGTCTCCTTGTTTTCTCTTTTCTCTTTCTAACTTTAGGAAAAAGCTTCACCTAGATGTGAAATATGTGATCATAAACCTTATTAGGGAACTATCTTGAAAGAATAGGGAGCTGAAACATGAAAAGATTCAGTAAAAAGTTTTCAATATATATATGGATATGGATGCATAGATAAATGTCAATGCATGGCAATGGTAGATGGAAAAAGTGTTAATGCCACCTATCACTTTTGATTTGGTGACTCTTGGCTGTCTTAAATTTTCTGTACCATTTCTTTCTAAATTCTTGTACCAAATCTTTAGTCTCATTAAGAAATCAAGAAAGAATTAATTGTGATTTTAGTCTAAATTATTACCCATATTAAAAATAACTCGAGGAACATGACTATGGTAGTGAACCACTGAATTGGGAGAGAAACTCTCCAAGGGTAAATTTAAATAACATTGTTTTTTTTGAAGAAATTTAAATGACATTGTTCATTTAACTAATCTAACCAATTTTCTTACTACACCCATATTTTGGTTAAGTGAGACAGATAATTTAGATACAAAAATTAATAAATACTTATCTGTCTATGTATATTTTAATTATAATCTACTAAACAACATGTGTTGAGTTGAGTGAGGAATTTAATATCTCATAAAGTAAGGTCTTGGGTCTAAATTTTGTGAATGGAGAAAAATAGACATTACAATAATTCAATTTGATTTGAAGTGCAACTCAACTTAGTTGAAAACCAATACCGTTATTTTTTTTTTCTTTTCTTAGTTATCATCATGTTATGCACACTTGGGAATCTATTTTCTAAATTGTAAATTGTAATGAAAATAATATAATCATATAAACTTAAATAAAGAAAGAAAGAAGAAAAATTAAAAACTTCAAATTAAGTTGAAAATGTAATTTTGGTTCCTACCAGAACATTTAATTTGGATGAATGAATACAAATACTCACAAATAAAATGCAGTACACATAAAGGGCATCCACTGAGAAAGTAAATAAGCTTTTTGTACTCACACAATTCCTCTCTCTCTTTTTTTTTTTCTTTTTTTTTCACATGGGAAGCTATATATGCCTGCAACATTTTGAAAACAAATACTCTAAAGATATTGTTTTTTTTTTTAAAGAAGGTAAAAAGAGTACTCTACATTCTACAAGCAAAAAGAAAAAGAAAAAGAAAGGAGAAAGAAACACCAAGTATTGTTTTTAGGGTATGTCTACAAATTTAAAACATTTTTTAAGTGCTTTAGAGTACAACATTTATTACAAAACAATTGCTAATTTTGCCTAATTAATACCCGTTAATTGGGCCAACAAATAGGGCACCCGTGAGGACCTATTTTTAAAATAGGGAAGTCACCCAACAAATTGGGCCAACAAATTAAATCCAAGGAATAATAATAATAATACTAACAAAAAACGTTTTCAAATAATATAATGTTATTAATTATAGTGTTTAATTTAAAAGTAATTTCTAGTAGGTAAGGGCCAAAGGTTGACTATTCCGTACAAAACGTGATTAGAAACAAAACAAAAAAAAGCATATCTCAGTCGTTATTGTGTGGGGCCAGGTTGATGGAAGGCTGATATTGCATGCAATTTAAAGTTTGGGTTTTTGGAAACACCGGCAGAAAGGGTATACTATAAAAGACTGTTCTTTTCTTGGGGAGAACGTATACGGGAAGAGAAACAAGGGAGAAAAAAATTCAAGAAGCTGTTACTTTTACTTATTTTCCGATTTCGATTAGGATTTTCAAATTTCAATATATTATTCCCTTTAATTTTACTTTTTTAAATAAAAAATATACAAAACCCCAAACCCTTTTGTGTTTTTCTGTCTCTCTTATATTAATAAGTAGGCAATATACTAACAATGTAGTACTTCAGTTAAAAGGGTATCAAAGTTTTCTCCTTCTTGTGGGCGCTCTCCAATGGCGGTGGTCGGTGTTTTAGAAGACAAAGGCTCTGTTTTGCGGAAAAATAAACGTAGAAAACTCCCTGAAAAGAAGAAACTTAATGTTGATGACAAAGTTGAGGTAATGCGGTTTATGCCCATTATTGTATTCTTCTTTTCGTTTTCAATTGTGTTTTTTTTTTCTCTGGTGGGTTTCTTTCTTTCTTTCTTTCTTTCTTTTCCTTTTTGGAATTCTGGGTTTTATTTTCTTGGGGTCTTGTTGAGTTTCCTTAATTATGTGGGTTCTCTGTTTTGAATTTTCTTTAAAAAAAAAATAGAACGTGTTTGCTATTCTTTCTTGGTATTTGTTTGTAGCTCTGGAAGTTTCTAATACTGTCAATCGGTTTTATTAGAACTACATTCCGTTGTTTGATTGTTTATCTCATCAGTAATGTTTATGTATACCCGATTTGGGGTCTGTTTGGTTGCCATGCAATGTTAAATTTCATCCTTTAATCGAAATTTTGATGATCATCAGTTGATCACTTACTGTTTACATTACACATATATAGTACTACTGTTTATTTGATAGATTGAAAGTTTTCTTCTGTGCATAACAAAAGTTTGAAATTCTGTAGTTGAGGAGTTTCGACGAGGGGTTTCAGGGTTCATGGCATGAGGGAACTATTATTTCACAGGACAAGCAAGGGTGTCGTGTCAAGTATGATAATATCCTCACTGAGGATAGTTCAGATAATCTGGTTGAGACAGTGCCCGTTCCATCTTTGGTAGATGGTACTGGTTGTCACTGTGTGAATAAATGTAAACATCGTGGGCTTCTAAGGCCATTGCCACCTAAGATAAAGTTTAACAAATGGAATCTATTCTATGGACTCTGTGTTGATGTATATTTCAATGAGGCTTGGTGGGAAGGTGTGATTTTTGACCATGAAAATGGATCAGATAAGAGAAACGTTTTCTTCCCTGATTTGGGTGATGAAATGTGTGCTGACATTGGCAACATACGGATTACTCAAGATTGGAACGACTTTGAAGAGGAGTGGAACCAACGTGGAAATTGGTTGTTTCTTCCACTGATTGAAGAGTATCAGAAAGAGTGGTACATTTCAGTTTCTGTGAGGCAACTATGGTATGATTTAAGAGAGAAAAAGGGCTTTCAAAACGTTAGAGATTGGACTTGTTCTTGTGAAGCTTTATGGAAAGAATTGGTGCTGGAGGTAATAAAAGATAACCATGAAATCACTGTGAATCATTTTCTCATGGTATCAGCCCTTGGTGGCTCCTCCCAACCAAAATGTAAGTCACAATTGGATCCTGCTACAGCAGTTGGAGATGTTAATTTGGGTTCTGATGCAGCAGATTTAGCTGACACTCTTGCCCTTGTACCAGCTGAGAATCCAATTAATAATGTAATGACGAGTCCAAACTCAGCTAGCATTCAACCATGTCAAGAGAAATCTAATACAGGTCAGTCAATTGATATCTTGAAGGATGATAACAATGTTTTGACTGAATGTAATGGATCATCTCCTGATAAAGTAGCCTGTCTTGCACCTGAGGTTTTGTTGGTCTCACCCTCTGCTGCAGATAGAATATCCTGCATCAGTTCTGTTACTAGCACTGGAGGATTTTCTGGAATTGATTCAGATGTGGTTCTCTGGACAGCTGAAACTCCAGAACTCAATGCAACTTCAACATGGATGACTGCTGGCGAAGACATTGTTCCTAAAGCTGAGCCGTGCCCTGATGCCATTACTAAATATGCTGTTGCTGGCAAGAAAAAAAGTAGTTCTCTGATAATTGATGCTAGGAAGCACCTTCTGTATCATGGATGGAAAATTGATTTCAAGCGAGACAGTGGATCCGGAGCCCCCAGAGTGCGATACATTTCACCTGCTGGCCAGCTTTATTACTCTCTTTATCAGCTCTGTTTAGATTTGATGGAACAGCCTGGGAAGCTTATTTCTTCAAACACCAAAGATTTACATGTTGTTAAACCAAAGACCAGATATTTACATGTTGGACCAAACAGCAAAGAAATGCATGTTGTTAAACCAGAATATTGCCCCCAAGCCGTTTTGGACTGGTCCAAGGTTGAAATGGATGAGATCCGCAAGTGCCCTTCCTGGAGAAGTGATATGACACTGAAGGTTAAAAAGCATCTGTCTTGGCTGGGTTGGACATTTCAGTATCTAAAATGCAATGGAAGGCGCTTTTTAGGTTACACTTCACCAAGAGGAACGACATACTATTCACTCCGTAAGGCCTGCCAAATCAGTTTAAAAGAACAAGAAATTACTCAAACTGACACTAGACTTTCTACACATGTGGAAAAAATTAATGTCGTTGAGGATGAAACCCAGCTACCAACCGAGAAGCTGCCTTCTGCACTTTCTAAAAGGAAGAGAAAGGATGATTCATTGCATTTTGGGTCTCACTTAGGTAAAAGGGCTAAGTTATCTGTTAAAGACACTTCCATAACAAGATTGAAAGGTGGAAAGTCACCTGCAGCATTGCTCAAATTAAGAGAAAATCTCAAAGTTAATAAAGGTAAACGCGTGTTACGATCAACCAAAAGAGTGCAGCAGATTATAACTCCTAGTCCATTGCACAAGAATCCACGGACTGTGCTGTCTTGGTTGATGGATAACAATGTTGTTTTGCCAAGGTCAAAAGTCCATTACTGGAGGAAGGAGCAGAGGTTGAAATTCGAAGGGCGGCTAACTCGTGCTGGAATTAAGTGCACTTGTTGTGACAAGGTTTACACTCTTAGTGGCTTTGTAGCACATGCTGGCAGCAGTACCCACAGCCCAGCTGCCAACATCTTCTTGGAAGATGGCAGGTCTCTGTTAGATTGCGAGCTTGAAATGATACATAATAATAAGATGAAGAAGTTTGAAAAAAAGCGGAATCGCCAGTTGAAGCGCAATTCACTACCAGACAAGAACGACTGCATTTGTTCTGTATGTCATTATGGGGGTGAACTAATTCTATGTGATCAATGTCCATCCGCATTTCATAAAAGTTGCCTCGGTTTAGAGGTATTGATTCATTTATTCTCAATTAAATCCTCTGAAGATGTAATTTAGTCCATTTTGAAAAGCTAAAGATCTTCTCCTGTTGGAATTTTCTGTCACAGAGTGTTCCAGATGGTGACTGGTTCTGTCCATCATGTTGTTGTGGAATTTGTGGTGAAAGCAAGGCCAAAGAAGATTCTGCAAATCTTGTGGATAGCAGGATTATCACTTGTGCTCAGTGTGAGCATAAATGTATGTAACTTTCTCCTTTTGGTGACAGGTTTAAAATCACATTTTGGATAGTTTCTTATGCAGCTTTTTTGTATTTGGTGCAGATCATGCTGTGTGCATATGCAGTAGAGAAGCTAATAAGTTGAAAATATTAGCCACTGAAGACTGGTTTTGCAGCAAAAAGTGCGAAGAGGTACTTACATTCAGCTTATTTCTGTAATTTGAATATTGCATCAACAAGTAAGAGCTATTGCTGACTGCTTTCTTCTCTGTCTCTTTGGGGCATAAATAGATTAGTTTCTCATCTTCAATGGTCTCTTAAATTTTTGAGTGCTTTAGAATTAGAAGTTAGGAAAATTTCCATTGCTCTTGCTTGACAGCTTTTAGCCCTTTCTATTATTTCACATTAGAATTCAAGTAGTGCAAGGCTTGTAGCAGTGGCAGAGAACTGGCTTTTACAATAAAATTTCTTATGATGTGATCAAAGTGACTGAAATGATTGTTGTTGTGGATGTTTCTTCAGTTAGAAAATGCAGATTAACATTCAGTTGAATTGAATGTGTCTAAGAATAACAGCCATGTTTTGCCTTCATTGTGCTATTAACTTGGTAAAAATGGGTGGGATTCACACCATATTGTTATGTCATCTTCATTTCAAGTGGGTAATGGTACATTTTGAAATGTTGCTTACAGTGGTGGCTTTGCTGCAGATATTTTTGGGCCTTCATGAGCTTTTGGGGAGGCCAATTCCTGTCGGAACAGACAATCTAACATGGAAACTAATTAAATCCATGGACTTGGACACTCATGATCTTGATGCTTCAGGTAATGAAGCCATGGTTGAGAATTACAGCAAGCTTAGCATTGCACTTGATGTGATGCATGAGTGTTTTGAGCCTGTCAAAGAACCTAACAGCGGCAGGGATCTTGTTGCAGATATTATATTCAGTAGAAGGTGACTAATTCTTATTTTCTTATGTCATCTAGCTTTCTTAAGACCTATTCCATTAGGCCACATAATCTACTGCTGATACTTGAGCTTTATAATCTTTTATTGCTGCTACAGTATAATTGGTGATGATTTATTCAAGTTTTGGGTGTTTGATGTAAGGAGATTGCTTTAAACTTGATTCTTTTGATTTTTACTTTTGCAGCTCCGAACTTAACCGCGTAAATTTCCGAGGGTTCTACACAATACTATTGGAAAGAAATGATGAACTTATTACTGTTGCTAATGTTAGGTAAGCCTCTCTAATTGATAATAAGTAAACTGTGTGGGACTACAAGTCTTGTGAGGCGCATATCATGCATGCTTTTTCGATGATGGTTGGTTTAATTTCTATTTGCCTATTCTAGGGTTCATGGAGAAAAGGTGGCCGAAGTACCTTTAATTGGTACCAGGTTCCAATACCGCCGACTTGGAATGTGTCGCATTCTAATGAATGAGCTTGAAAAGGTAAATTTTGTCATGTTTGGAGGGTTTCTTATTGGTGGTGTGCTTTATGTTTACTTTTGGTTAGTTTCTAGTTTGTGAGGGTCCCAAACAATGTTTTAGGTACCGAAACAGTTTCCATGCTGTAAAATTGAGGTTAAACTCTAGAGATTTTGATATCTTTTAAATAAATAAATTGCCTGTAATGTCATCATGATATGATAGATATATTAAGAATTCCAAATAATTTTATTCTAAGATTATTAATCAATTAATAAGGTTACATTTATAAACATTGGTGTATCACATTTTATGTAGCATCACATATTGTAAACATTTCGCTTTTTTTACAATGTCAGTTATGATGATAAAGTTCTAATATTACTTGGTTCCTTTTAATTAATGTCACTACATGTTTTATGTGGAAACATAATGTTTAATTAGTCAATAGATTGTTTCCATGTATTGTTTAGATATATAACACTTTTTAAAAGGGAACAAAGATTAAGGGGAACCAAAAAAGAGGGAGTACAGTAAAAGATGTCATCTGTTTTGCATGGTATTTTTGGGGTTAGATATTATGCCAATTTTTTATGCTAAAATCAGTAGGACCTGTCAAAATTTTGACAATGTTTCTTGCATTTTTGTTTCAGAAACTCATGGAATTAGGAGTGCAGAGACTGATATTACCTGCTGTTCCTAGTATGCTGCACACATGGACCTCTTCATTTGGATTTTCACCGATGAAGCCTTTGGAGAGATTAAAATTTGTAGATTATACATTTTTAGATTTCCAGGGTTCCATCATGTGCCAGAAGCTTTTACTTGATAGACCTTCAGTGGAATCAAAGCTGTTGATTGGTATTTCCGACTCCCTGTCCACTGTGTTCAAGTATTAGTGACTGCACTCAGTCACATTCATCTTTTGATTTCATTTTGCAGAATCCCAGTTTGAACTTCATAGTGATGCATTTCAAAGCCGTTATAATGTTGATGCTGATGGGTCCAGTGCAGTCTCTGAAGTATCTCAAGCTGGACAAATAGAGGAAAATGGGTTTAGGGATCAAGGAATACAGGAGTATGTCTTACCTCTTAATCTTTCTGTTTGAAAAATATAAAGGAAAGCGGGTAAAAGAACAATAATTAGCTAATTAGAACTCAGCCTATATTTCCATCTAGCAAAGGGAAAAGTTGAACATCTCTGAATCAATATTTGCCTATGCATTTGAAAAAAATGGTAATAAAGAACTGTAGTTAATGCTGTTAACCAGAAATAGGTTTCTATATAGTTACCAAAAGAAACTTGAGGATGAAGTGGACATTAGCATTTTGCAATAAAACAGTGCTTGAAATAGAGCATTTTGTTTTATTGCAAGGAATATTGCTTAAATTTATTGTACCCAAAAAAGATCATACTTGATTCTAGATAAGCTGTATAAAATCCTTACTAATCTGAAATGAGGCTGTACTTGAGATTAAACCTGCTATTTATTCATCTAATTGTTTCTAAACCAGAGCTGTGTTTGATGTGTGTTTAAATTTGAAAGAATGTCTAGTAAAATCCTGCCATCTCCTAAAGTTTTACCAAGGTTTAAGGCTTTAAGCATTATACTTGGATACACCAGATATCATATTTGTGACCTCTTTTTGTTCTTAGAGTTAAGTTGGTCTCAATTGCAATACCAAACAAGTATCGGTTTGATTTTAATAGCAAAACCGAAGCCAACTTGAAAAGCTAATATTTAGATGCTTTTGCATTTCAAAAGTGCATACTGCATACCACATTTTTCACTGTAATTTCATAAAGCACTTTTAAAAGCACTCCTTATAACCGAAACCACGATGTTAAACTAGCCCTAAATATGTGACTAATTGCTTTGAGTTTTCTGCAGGTTTGATGCAGGTGGGCAGATTAGTGGTAATGAGAACAGTGTTCCTCCTATTGTGGCTCTGGTAATTTTTTTTTTTTTCTCAACTCTGAAGCATTTCATTTTCCATTATTAACCTATTCTTTATTCTTATTTTCCCTCCTTTTGATCCAAACAAATTTCTCTGTCTTCGCTTACAAGATACTTGACCTTCTCATTTACAGGTAAACCAACCAACTGAAATAAGCCATGAACCCTGTGACAGTGAAGTCAATAATAAGGAAGGACAATCTAGAGGCTTCCTCACCTACAAGCGCAGGAGGAGGATATCTGCCAGTGGGAGCTGAGTGTTGCTTTCATTGCATGGATTCTGCAATTAGACAAGTGAATAGTTCTCTTCCAAACCATTCTGCCACGGCAAAACCCTGATGCTTTGCTGATATCCTGTCATGTTCGACCGGCTCCAGGACATCCAATTTTGCTCTCATGGATGTGTAAATCCTCTGTACATAATAATATAAGCGGGGAAGAACATTTCGGATAAGGTCTTTTTATGTTTATTTATAAGAAAATCTAGAGTTCATAACCCTTTTAGGATGAATAGCATAGAGCTCATATTTCGAGCACCATTTTGTCCATATAACCCATTATTATTATATAAATAATAAATAATATATATAAAAATATATATATATATATATATATCTATACTATATATAAAAGTACGAGTTATGAGAAACTTTTGAATCGACTATTATACCCTTATTTTTCTAATTGAATCGACCATTATATCCTTATTATTCAAACATATTTCTTAAATGCTATTACTTAACTATTATAGTTTTATTCTACTAAAAACTCTATTTTTATTCAATTAAATCTAATATCTTTATAATTGCTTTATTTTTTTTTACTATTTTTTTTTCAAAATATACAGTTTTATTCTACTAAAAATACTATTTTCATTTAAATAAATTCAATATTTTATAATTATTTTATTTTACCATTCTAATTTAAAAAGTTATTATGATTGACATCTTACTATTTGATAGTTTGTAATAATGTATTATGATTAAAATTTATTATTTCCCTAATGTGCAATTATTTTATTTGACTTATAATTGATTTTTTGCTTGATATATTGCTTGCTGTATAATTAAAAAAAACTCTCACATTCTTATAACTATATCATTTTTACCATTTTACTATTTTAATTAAAAAAACTTAGATGTATTAGAAAATTTTAAATATACTTTTATAGTTTTACTCAACTAAAAACTCTATTTTTATTTTTCTGTAAAAAAACTCTATTTTTATTTAATTAAATCTAATATCCTTATAACTATTTTATTGTTATCATTTTACCATTTTAATTAAAAAACTTAGACATATTAGAATTTTTAAAATATATTCTTTTACAATTTTTTTTAGAAATAAACTTTTACAATTATTCTACTAAAAACTCTATTTTTATTTGATTAAATTGAATATTTTAATAAATATTTTATTTTTACCATTTTACTTTTAAAATATTGGAGATTTTTTTGGTAGTTATGGATCCATTTCAATTATGATAAAAGTATTATTATCAAGTTTAAAAGTTAAAATAAATTGGCTAATCATTAACTATTCAAATTTTTTTAACAAATTAAGTTAAAAATTTATTTAAAATCTAATTATTGTGATTCACTTTGTTTTTCTATTTTTGTAGCGTGTATTGATAGGTTAAATATGGTTCTAAGTCAAATGAATCAGGTAATTTTCTCGAGTCACTCGGGTTTCGGTTCATCTAGGTTCAGGTCTACTAGGTCTAATTGGGTTAGGCGGATTCGAGTTTTGACCTCGGGTCAATCGGGTTCTGGATCATCCGGGTTTTGGATTTTTCAGGTTTAGATTCAGCTCAATTTGGTCAACGTTAATTTTTTTTTGCACCAAAAAAGCATAATTTTTTAATGTTTAATTCTTAATTTTATTTAATATATTTATTATTCGATTTTATTTTACAATCCACCACTGATGAAGTTTAACAAACTGCATATACAGTTTATCGTGTCTGAATAGGTTGGGTCTGGGTCGTTTACTTTTTTATCAACATCAGATTATGTCGGATTGGACGAGTTATCGGGTTCGGCTTAGATTTGACAGCTCTACATATATAATTAATTTCAATCATTATTTTAATTTTCATTTAATTTAAATACGAGTATCACGTGCAACGCACGTGGAAGCAAATAATAAATAATATATATAAATATATATATTCAGATTCATATCTATCCATTTTATACTGGCTTAATATACAATTTCACCCTTGAACTATCTAAAAAAGACAATTTAGCTCATGAACTTTTATTTTAATTTTAATGTAAGAATATAATGTCTTTGTATCATCTTTCATTCAAGAGAACTACTATTTTAAGAAAAAAAAATCGGAAAATTAACGAAAAGAAGTCCTGCTTGGGTCAATATGTATAGGGTGATATATACCTACAGTAAAATTAAAATTTTTATATTATATTTATCCATATCTTTTATAATAAAAATGCTCAAACAAGGGTCTATACCTTTTATTTAGGGCTCAGCTTCCTAATTTGGTCAAATCAAGACTTAACATTCTAATTTTAGCTCAAATAAGGGTCAAACGTTTCAATTTTCTAGTATTAAATGTCAACTTTTCAGTTGTTAAAAATCACATTAGACACTTATTTGAGTCAAAATTCAAATATTAGGTTTTTATTTGATCAAATTGAAAGATTGAGTCCTAAATTGAACATTTTCATAAAGATTAACCCTTTATTTGAACAAATAGCCTATCTTTTTAATACAATTTATATTTTGCTAATCAAATCATTGGAATTCATGCTTTATTATTCTTTGATTAAAGAATTCATGCTTTATTCACGTATATCAAGGTAAATCTAAAAGTTGAAGTATGTGATTAATATAATAAAAATTTCAATCATTATATATTGAAAATATTAAAAAAGAAAAAAAACAATTTTGTTCTTAATCAATAATAATATGATAAAGATATTGGATTGACTTAAATTTCAAGTGCATGATTTATATAAACTATAAATATTTTAGTTTCTTTTTTGAGAAATAACTATATTTTTAGTTTCTAGATAAGATAAGAGTAAAGGGTCGTGACTTAATCACCTCTTATATTACGACTCATTTTTATTTGTTTTAAAATAAATGAACTATTTTGACAAGATTTAGTGTTCACTATGGCTGATCCTAAAAGAGTATGGTTTCAAGGGTAAATTCTATACCAATGGTTGACTCAAACGTTTCATTTTAGTTTCACTCTAATTTTTAAACTTTAAATTGTTTCATTTCCATTTTATACGATTAATAATTATGAAGATTCTATGTGGAATGCTATAGTAGAATGCCCGCATATATACCATGTCATGTAATCAGGGATGGAGCTAGCTTATGTTCAGTGGGGTCAATTGACCCCACTGAACTTTTGAAAATTTAAAGTATAGCCTTGTACTGTTTACAATTTTAGTGATATATTTGCACTTTAACCCCACTAAATTTTATGAAAAAATCCATTTGACCCTTATTGATTTGTTTTTTTGGCAGAAACACCCTTGAAATTTGCTTTTCATATTTTTATGATATGAATAATGCAATATAATTCAATAGTAGTAAATTATTTCTAACTTTATAATTAATTTGATTTACAACATGTTACAATAGCCGTAATAATTATATCTCAAGATTATTGTAATATCTACCTTAATTACCTCACAAGAATTTCTCTTTTAAAGATTTTGAATGTCATAATAGAAAATCAATCTACCATGCCTAATACTAATTAGATTTGATATTTTTGAAATTATAACAAGAGTAGTTTTATTGATTTATCCCACCTAAAGTGACATAATTCTGAACATTAATATCTTACAAGTTACAACAATAATTATCTTAAATTTTCAAGACTTACCTTATAAACTTTAAGAAATTAAATTTGTGACTAAACTTTGTATCACGTTAATTAGGTAGGACAATTTAGATGAAATAAAAATCATTTTCATTAAAAAAAAATGTTTAAAAGCAATTATTATAGAATGATATATTTTATTTTATATATTTATTTTAAAATTTATATTAAGAAGAGAATTATTACTATAAATAATGAAATAACACAATTATATGTTGACCCCACTGACTCAAATTCCTGACTCCGCCACTGCATGTAATCTACAATATTGATATTACATTAGTTTTAGCAAAAATTTTATTACACACAGAAGGATCAAAATGGAATTATTATTTAGAAAAAGTTATTAGGACCCAAATGGAACAATTAAGATGTTAAAGACTAAGATGGAAGAAAGGTTTGGAACCTTAAATGAAATTTGTCCATGTTTTCAATTTCTTAAGTTCACAACAAACTTATGTATTGTTAATTTTATTATTATAAACTTAATTGTGAATCGATCAAGTGTGTATTAATTTGGTGTAAGATGATGGATGATGGATGGTGGGATTAAGTAAACTACCATATGATTACTATGTGTTTGGGATAAGATGATGGATATTGTTGGATAAGAAATTTATTGATGTATAACAAATGGATGTATTGATGGTTTACACCTAAGAAATTAAGTAGACTACCAATTCTTGTTTTCATGTCGTGCAAATATAGGGTATTATTATTAACATGTAAATTGACTATACATGAAAACAACATGATTAATAATGTGTCAAGATTCAACATGATTAATTAACACGTAAATATGACATAAAACATGTTAACAATAACACAATTAAAACGTTAAACACGGCACATGCAACATGTGATTAGTATTTTTCATTATAGGAGAAGCATTTTATGATCATATATAATTAACATAAAAAGTGTAATTTCAAAGCATATTTCATTATAGGAGAAGTATTTCATGATCATCATATAATTAACATAATTAAAAAGTTTTTTCCATCAAAAAAACATAATTAAAAAGTGTAATTTCAAAGCATGCATTAATTGGGTAGGGTTTTAACTTTTAACTTTTAAACGTGTCTAAGCCCTAAGGTAACAGCGAAACATGTTATTGTATAAACTTGACTATTTAAGTGTGTTAGTCGCATTTTTAAATGTGTTATATTTTAACATATTTAAGACACAAAACACGATAATCATAGCTAACACGGCAACACACGATCGACACACGTTTATACCAAACCCTAAAACAACTTTCGTGTCATATCATAAGTATGGGAAAAAAAGCCAAAAACATAGGCTTATACACGGTGCACACTGATCTGCCATAGGAGGCCGAGATGCTGGTTTGTTTGTTATCCAATCCATAATCCTATTTTCAAACAAAAAATTTAGTTTATTTTTCTACTATAAAAAAACCATAACCGTTTGCAGTTATTCTTTATTTTATAATTTTTTTTTACCTAAAAAAGGTTTCCTATAGTGGGCATCATTGACTCTAGGGGCTCTCAGTCCCCCGTTTCCCCGGGGACTCAATGGCGAAGGGCACATCTGCAGACAATAGTGGGACTTGCCAAAAGTGAATCTTAACACAGGGAGGGGACAAGCAAGAGTCTATGTGAAAAAACATTATGTAGGGAGGGGACAAGCAAAAGTCTATGTGAGAAAACATTGCATTTACTCAGACTCGAATCCATGATCACACCTGCAGGAACCTTACACTCGGCTTCTTGCTACTAAGCCGAGAAAACATTGCGTTTATTCAGATTCGAAACCATGGTCACACCTGCAGGAACCTTACACTCGACTTCCTGCCACTAAGCCACCCCCGCAGGGGCTTATAATTTTCTTTGTTTAAAATAGTTTTTTATTATTGTTTTGTCAATTGTTCGAAAACGAGCAAGAATCTATGCCAGAAAACATTGTGTTTACTCAGACTCGAACACATGACCACACCTGCAGGAACCTTACACTCGACTTCCTGTCACTAAACCACCCCGCAGGGGCTTATAATTTTCTTTGTTTAAAATAGTTTTTTATTATTGTTTTGTAAATTGTTCAAAAACAAAAGAGTCTATGTGAGAAAACATTGCGTTTACTCAGACTCGAACCTATGATCACACATGCAGGAACTTTACACTCGGCTTCCTGCCACTAAACCGAGAAAACATTGTGTTAACTCAGACTCAAACCCATGACCGCACCTGCAAGAACCTTACACTCGACTTCCTGCCACTAAACCACCCCCGTAAGGGCTTATAATTTTCTTTGTTTAAAATAGTTTTTTATTATTGTTTTGTCAATTGTTCAAAAACAAGAAAGAATCTATGTGAGAAAACATTGTGTTTATTCAAACTCGAACCCATGATCACACCTATAGGAACCTTACACTCGGCTTCCTGCCACTATACCACCCCGTAGGGGCTTATAAGTTATAATTTTCTTTGTTTAAAATAGTTTTTTATTATTGTTTTGTCCATTGTTTAAAAACAGTTATTGTTTTGTCAATTGTTCAAAAACAAGCAAGAGTTTATGTGAGAAAACATTGCATTTAC